>CAUYQV010050141.1:0-36841 GCA_963574575.1 Galagoides demidoff | reverse complement strand
CAGGCGCCCGCCACAACGCCCGGCCATTTTTTGGTTGCAGCCATCATTGTTGTTTGGCGGGCCCGGGCTGGGGATTCGAACCCACCACCTTAGGTGTACGTGGCTGGCGCCTTAGCCGATTGAGCCACAGGCGCTGAGCCTGAAGTCTAATTTCTAGCTCACTTATTTTGCTGCCTCACCTATTCTGTTAAAAAAAATCTACTCAACTATAAAAGGCCACCTTAGATCTGTTTTTTTCCGGTGGTGTATCTAATCCTTTCCTCTTAAGTTCTCTCAGTTAGTATTTATTAAATAGCATTACACTGAGTATATTAAGAAGTAGAAGAAGATAGGACATTTATAGTAATTATGAACCTAGATTCTTGAGTCAGATAGACATGGTTTCAAATCCTAGCTCTGCTGTTTACCAGCTATGTGAGTCTGGATGAGCCACGTCCTCTAACTCTTGTTATCTCACCTATAAAATGGAGATGATAATACCTACCTCAAAGGACTGTTTGTAATAATGAAATGAGAAGACTGAATTTTCAGCCTATTGACTAGAACGTACAATGTTTTAATCAATATAAGCTGTTACTATAATTAGGGAATGAAGACTGTTCCAAATAATGTAAATGGATTTAAACAAAGAGAAATAAAGGTTTCATTATTGAAATCCTTTCCTGATAATTTAAACATTTTCATTTACACAGCTGTTCACCTAGCTTTTGTTATGTAGCCCTCACAATTAATCTTCTTTCTTTTCTCCTTAAAAAGACTTCAATAACTTCAATGACCTTATTTACTAGGAATTTAATTTCCAAATTTATTATATTTCTAATCCTAACTTTTAAGCCAGCTTTTCAAAAGCATATGAGAAATTCCATTTCAGTATCTCAGGATCACTTCAATCTCACCAACAAACAAAAGAATAGCTAAAACTGATTGTTCCCTCTCTTGAGCTTGTCTATTTCAATGATACCATCATTTTCTTAATCACTCCAACTCAGATTTCAGAGATATTAATTTCTCCTCATTCCTTGCACTTCATTTATAATTAGTAATTGAATCCCACAGATCATCTTTCATAACGTCTTCTGCATTTGTTCACCTTTTGCCTAAACTTTCCTCTTGTTGCATCCTTAACATTGCAGTTAAGAATTATCTTTCTAATACATCATTTTAATTAATGTCATTATCCTTTACAAAAACTTTTTCCTTCTTATAAATTATTAAAATTCTTATCTCGTATTCATAACTGTTGCAGTGACTTTATTAATCTTATTTCCTATTATTGTTTTTCTTCTTTACTACATATTTTGATATTCAATTCTACTACTGTTTTACATAAATTCTCTAATTCAGTTGAACTAGATATAAAAACCTTTACTAAACTCAGTGCTTCCAAAAAACATAACATATTTCAACTGATTATCCTCACCTCTCTTGAGTTTGAGGTAATGGTCTCTCCACTATACTCTTATAGAAAAAGCGGCATGTGTACAGTATGCAAAATAATTTATATTTAATTCTTGTAACTTATCTTCACTCTGGTCACATTAGCTACTTGAAGGCAGAACACTATATTTACATACAGATTTCTTTATCTCCATCGTACCAGAAAGGTGCCTTATATACGAAAAAACATTTAACAAATAAATCTTTTGAACTAGCCTATTAATCCATCCTCTCCAGGTAGTATCATTTTAAGAGAAAAAATGAAGTCCTCTGATGAGCCAATGATGAGAAGGAAGGTCCATACTGTAATACAGTGGTAAAAGGCAAGATTTCCTTGGTCTAAAAGGTTTTCGTATGAAAGGGATATTTCATAGGAAAAGGCAGAGGGGGCAGGGTAAGAATGCTATTAGAAAGTGCCTATAAATCATGTTGTGTATATATTAGTGTTTGTTTTGTATTAAAATTGTTCATTTGTCCTACAGAAACATTTAAATTCTGTATGTCACGAGTTCCCATAATCTTGTTTCGGTATTGTTTCATTTTTTAATACAGGTTGGATATCTGAAATATGAATGTCCAAAATCTGAAATTTCTTGAGTGCCAACATGATGCTCAGGTTTTTGGATTAGAGATGCTGAACTGGTAAGCATAACACATACATTCCAAAATCCAAAAAAATCCAAAGTCCAAAACACTTCTAGTCCCAAGCATTTTTTTTTGGCCGGGGCTGGCTTTGAACCCACCACCTCTGGCATATGGGGCCGGCACCCTGACCCTTTTGAGCCACAGGTGCCACCCTCAAGCATTTTAAATAAGGAACCTGTATACCAAAATTTTAAAAGTGGAAATACCTTTACAAGCTTGGACATTGTATCTCAGAGAGTTAACTCTGAAGTTGGAGAGAACTCTGAGAACAGGGAATATATTTTACTTTTTGTTTATTAGGTATTTAGTAATTTGGTATTTGATAAATTCCATTTCTAAATAAAACATGTGGGTAATAACAGCCTTTAAGCAAAAAGGCTTCCTTTTTTTCTTATATCTTCTGCACATTTTGCTTGAATGTAAAAAATACAAGGTGAGTATTTTGAGGCATCACATAAAAACTTTTCATCTTCACATTTTCCATTAACCCTTTATATAAAATCTGTAGGTCTTTTTATTTTCTTAAAAGAATCACAAATACAGCAGTTTTGATCTTAGAAAGTAATAGCTATAGCTACTGAATGAGTTTCCTCTTTTAAGGACCAATTATGACTTAATAGGTGATAACATTTTCTTAGAAACTAATATTGGATTTCAATGATGCTGTATAAAAGCTGGTATAGGACATTTGTTAGAGTTAGGAAACAGAAACACAACAGAAAACACAGAATGCACATAACATACCAGTAATAAAAATTTGCTTTTCAAAAGAAATTATTTTTCATAGCATACAAATGAGATAAACATGTTAGTGGCCTCCTGGAATTCACACCAAGTTGGGAGTATGTCCATAAACACACTTAATTGTATATCACAAAAATACATTTACAAGAGCACTCACCACTGAATTATTTCTGTGATCTGGGCTTCCCAATGTGCGACTGATTCTTTCTTGTCTGCTAGATCTTTTACCTCTTCTTCTAACTGCTGGTTGCGTACACTTAAGTTTTCATATAAAGCTGTAAGCTGAAAGGAAGTTTTAAAATGCTGTGACTTCTAGGACCAGAAATTCAAGGTGCTCAGATACCTGTTGTTAAATCTGATACTCGTCATCTCCTACTCCAAAATGCTTGTCTTTTTATTATCACATATCCTTCTAGTCAATGAATTTGTTAATATCCAGTACTGTTTGAATTCCTGAGCATTTTCTATTTGCCTGAAGAAAAGCCTAATGCTGCTGGTAACATCTCATTTTTTGTCTAAAAATGTGTTTTTTTTTTAAACTTGTAATTTTAAGCATATGGACAATATAAGTGAACTCCAATGAGCTCATGACTCAGCCTCCTTCATTGTACTCTTCTCTTATCCTCCCCTCCTGTATTATTCTGAAACAAATTCTAGAGACCATACAATTTTTTCCACATATATTTCTGTGTGTATCTTAAAAAAAATAAAACTTTTAGAAAGTAAAATCTCATTATACTTAATTAAACAAATTTCCTGACATCACATAAGTAGTAATTGTTTAAGTTTCCAGTTATTTCAACATGTCAAAAAACTTAATTTGTAATTGAATCATGATAAAAATAAGTAAACACAGTTTAATGCAGTGCTTTTCAACCTTTTTTATCTCATGACCCACTTGAACCTATAAACTTCTGTGGCACACTTAAGTCATGCTGGTCCAAAAACAAAGGTTAAAAAAATGAACATACTTACTACTCTTTGAATGTCTTTCAAAAATAATTTAATTAATGGTCTTTAAAACTTTTCATGGCACATGAGTATGCCACAGCACACTGGTTGAAAATCACTGGCACACTTGAACCTATAGTTAGTTAAACTTACGAGCACACTTAAATTATATTGATTTTAAAAAGGTAAAAAAGGAATATAGGTTCAAGATGACTTTGAAGGGGGTGAATTTTTCCTAGAAGAGCTACTCATAGAAGGTTTTTAGGGATGAGGGGACTCTGTGATTATTAATGTTATACGTCAACCTGACTGGGACACAGGATGCCCAGACTTCTGGTGAAACATGATTCTGAGTATGTCTTTCAGTGTGTCTTTGGGTGATACTAACATCTGAACTGATAGATTCAGTAAAGTAGATTGCCCTTCTGAAGGTCTAAATAGAACAACAAAAGGGTGATTGTACCACTAGTAAAAGGGAACTCCTCCTACTTAATTGCCTTCAAGCTGTAACATCCTTTTTTTCCTTAGAATTTGAACTGAAAAAGCAGCCTGCCTGGGTCTTGAGCTGCCAGCATCTAGACTGGAACTGCCTCACAGATTGCTGGTTTTCAGTCACTTTAGACTCATATTGGAAATACACCATTGGTTTTCCTGGGTCTCCAGCTTGCCAACCGCATGTTTTGGGGACTTGTCAGCCTCTGTAGTTGCCTGAGTCAATTCCTTATTATAAAGCAATCTCTCCTTATCCCTCCCACTCTCCACGCGCTTACATGTGCGTGCACATGTGCATATACACACTCTATTTATTGGCTTTGTTTCTCTGGAGAACCCTAACTAAAGCAGGCTGAAACTATGTTCTAAGTCAAGGTTCTGCAAACTTTTTCGGTAAAGAAAACAATGAATGGTAAATATTTTCACCTTTATGAACCACACATGGTATCACACATTTTTTTCTTTATTGAAATAATCATTTAAAAATATAAAGACCATTTTTAGTTTGTGGGTCATACAAAAACAGTCTATGGGCTAAATCTGGCCATAGACCATATATAGTTTGCCATTTTGGGGGATATGTGTTTTTAACCTGTTCTTCTGAGCATAGATAAGCAATTCTGACACAAGTAACAACATGTTTCATTTCTTTTCTGCCAAAGGAACAAACTATGTCAAGCATGTATCTAATTTCCCATTTAACTCTACCTCCAACCTCCTGGTCTTCTCAGAAGGAAATGAGGTCCAGGGAAGCTGTCACTGTTAGCACACACACTGATATGTCTATTACAAACAAAAGATTTAAGTTTGTGCCTCAGGTGTGCCATTCATCTCCAAAAATGTGGTTTACTAGCTAATTATTTTTACAATTTTATTGAGATAAAACTTACATAACAAAACTCACCTATTGTTAATGTACAACTTAATGAATTTTAGCAAATTTAAAGTGGTACGATGATTACTACAATCCAGTTTTTACATACCCAACACTCAAATTTTCTCCCACGCCTGTCTGCAACTGATACTGCTACCCACTCTGAGCTCCATGCCCCACTGGCCTTTCTTTGCCTATGGTTTTGCTCTTTCTAGACATTTCATATGGTAGCTCTAGTTTTAGTTTTTGGAGAAATCTCCATTCTGTTCTCCACTACTAATTTACATTCTCATCAGCAGTGTATAAGAATCCTTTTTTTGCCAGCATCTGCTATTATTTCATCTGTTTTGTTTTTTTTTTTAAAAGATGAGGTCTTGCTCTGTTGCCCAGGCTAGAGTACAGTGGCATCCTCATAGCTCACTGCAACCTCACAAATAAATGGGACAAAGAATAAGATGAGATACACAAAACTCTCTCTATAGAAGACTACTGTCACAGATTAGCATAGCAAAAGAGAGTCTATATCATATAAGCAATCATAGTTTATAAGACAAACCAAAAAATGTATATCAAATATAAGTTTATAACCACATTTCCAATGATAATGTTGAATATCTCGCACAGTAGTTCTCAACCTTCCTAATGCCACAATGTATTTTCATTGTTAAAAAGGGGTCGCGACCCACAGGTTGAGAACCACTGATCTAGCATATACTCAATTCCTATAAATAAGATTGAATCACTTACCTTATCAAGTTCACTTGTCAGCTTTTTATTTTCTTCAGTTAATAATACTTTTTCACGTTCATACTGTTGTTTAAATTCATTTTCAAATTCCTCCCTTTCACTTTGACTAACACAATTCAAAACATAAAAGGAGAAAAAGAGAGGTCAACTGAAAACTTGAAATAAATTATTTTTAGAATAGTTACATAGTACATAAATATCAGATTGACCTCTAGAAACATTATGCACATAGAATACAAAATGATTATATGCAATGGCTGGCCTGATGAAAATACTTTACAATTATTTACAATACAATAACGATGATTTGTTCATTCATTCAATTAAAAAATGTTTACGGAGTGCCTACGAGGTGCCAAGGAATTATTGTAGCCCCTAATAACAGGTCCTGCTCTCATGGAGCTCACATTCTAATGGAGGACTGGCAATGAAAATTGAGTCAATGAACTAATTTCAGATAATAATTTCTATAAAAAGAATAAAATACAATAACGTCCTCAACAGTATCTGTGAGCAGGTGGTTAATTTAAATTACATAGTCTAAGATGGTCTTAAGGTAAATGAACGAACTACCAAAATGAAAATAATACTTGCCACCTGCTTCATATTTATTATGTTCTATTAGTCTGAGACCAAATTAGACACTTCTCTTTGTATTTTTGCACCACAATATCTTACAGAATACAAAGTCATGGGCCCTTATTTATGACTGGGCCAGAGTCACTTCTCAGTGACACTAATTTAATTAAGAATAGTATTTCAAACATTTTATTCATAATTGGAAAGTAATTTATATCTGAGTTTAGCAATTTTTAAAAATGTACTTTGAAATAATTCTAAGTATATAGAAAAAATAAAAGTACAGAGAACTCCTATATATTCTTCACTCAGATTCTCCAAATGTCAACTGAATTTGCTCCATTACTGTGTGTATCCTCATTTCATTAGTCTTCTTCTGAACCACTGAGAGGCAGGTGCAGATATTATGCCTTATTACCTCTAAATACTCCAGTATGTATCTCCCAAAGTCAAGGCCACTCTCTCCCATAACCATTAAGTAACCTTCTAAATCAGAAAAATCAACATTGCTAGAACACTACCATCTAAATTCACAAATGAACCCAATTCAACTTTTGCTAACTATCTCAACCATACCTCTTTTTTCTCAGTGAGTCCAGGATCCAATTGTGAGATGTGCTACATTTAGCAGTCATGTCTCTTCAATTTCCTTTGGTCTAGAATAGTTCTTTGGTCTTCCCTATCTGTCACAACACTTTTAAAGAGTATAGATCTTTTACTGTGTAGACTGACACTCAACCTGGGTCCATTTGATGTCTCACTAGTCTCAAAGAATTCTGAGGAATGTGAGCGCCTTTAAATTGTGAGGTATAGACATGCATTGAAATGAGGCTGCAGTCGCACCTCACTCCAGGCTTGACCTAAGTAATTTGCTTTATAGACCCTAGAGTGTCACCAATAGCTATGAATCAACCTAACGATGCCATACAATGGACACCCAGGGGTTGAAGTTCCACAGGTTGAGACAGCTGTAAAAACACTGCTTGGATGCCTGTGGGGCTCTGTGTAGGTTCCCCTCTGGAACGATGCCTCTGTGCAATCTCTAAGCAGCTCCCTAGTCAGGCCTGAGACCCAGTATGGGGGTTCTCCATCAACAGACTGTAAAAGCTCAAATTGGAGAATGGAGCTCTGGAGGCTTTTTACTTATTGTTTCACTGAGTACAGGAGCCTCCCCTGACTGTTAACCAGCACCTGGCTAGGCAAGCTGCCCTGAGCCCTCTAGTGCTCCTGCCACTTTCCTGGTGAATCCTAGCATTCTCTCCTAGATAATCTGCTTGAAATGTGAGAATCTGCTTACTATTCTGGCTCCTTTCTATGGAGGACACATATACAATCTGGCTTTGGGTCCTATCCCCATTTGCTAAACTAATAGATTTGTATACTTAACAACAACTTCATTTTTCATTTGAGAATCTAAAGAAAACATTGGTGATTTTTAGACTTCCTATACTTATTTGATGATATTGATACTAAGAAGTGTGGGAAAAGGAGGAGGTTAAGGAAGGAGAAGGATATATTTGCCACAATATATCTTATTACTTTCTTTTACTACTTTCAGCCCTTCCCCACTTCCTACATCTCTATTCATACATACATGGAAAATTTAATTTATAAGGCTTATTTAAAATGATAGTTTTGAGCCAGGCATGGTGGCTCATGCCTGTAATTTCAGCACTTCAGCAGGATCAGGAGTTTGAGACCAGACTGGGCAACAAAGTGAGACCCCATTGCTAACGAAAATAAAATTAACGAGGTGTGTTTGTGCTTGCCTGTAGTCCCACCTACTTGGGAGGCTGAGGTGGGAGAATCACTTAAGTGATTGTTAAGTGATCTTTCCCAACAGAGAAGCAACTTGAACAATAAAACATGAAAAATTACAAAGACGACTTTCAGAAATAATATGTACACAATAACTTGAGTAAAATTTTCATATAAAACCATTCTTCCTTTTTCCTCTTAGTACTAAATAAGCTCAAGTCTTTCCTATATTAAAAAAAAAAAATAGCAGGCTCTGCATCCATAGCACAGTAGTTATGGTGCCAGCCACATACACCAAAGATGGCAGGTTTGAACACAGCCCAGGCCAGCTAAACAACAATAACAATTGCAAAAAAAAAAAATATATATATATATGTCCAGGCATTGTAGGGGGCACCTGCAGTCCCAGCTATTTGGGAGGCTAAGGCAAGAGAATCACTTAAGCCCAAGAGTTTGAGGTTGCTGTGAGCTGTGACACCACAGCTCTCTACGGACAGCAACAAAGTGAGACTCTGTCCCCAAAAAAAAAACAAAACAGCAGACAAACTCTTCCTATACCCTGTGTCACACTTCACTGCCCACTTGCCTGTCTTCTCATTCACTGTAGGCATCTTAAAACAATTTCTGCATCCACTTTTACCACCTAATTGCTCACACCAAAATCTGCCTCTGCCTCTACTACCTCAAAAAAAAAAAAAAAGCTTACTCAAATGCCATTGCTTAGTCCTTATCTCACTGGATTCAGACTTATTTGAAATGTTTTCCTCACTTGGTTTCCAGGATTCTAAACATTCTTCATTTTCTTCTCATCATTCTTGCTGTTCCTTCTCTATCCACTTTGTTTGTTCCTCCTCATTTTTCAACTTCTAAAAATAGGAGTACCCCAGAGGTCAGTTCTAAGAAATCCTTTTTACCTACCCTCATTCGCTGATTCCACATAGTTTTACAAGGCCAATGGCCCCTATCACCTCTCCAACGTGTCTCTACTAGTCTCTCTTTACTCTACTCAGCCGACTGACATCCTATTTTATAAACAGACTTCTTGTTCTCTGTGCTCTTCTTATATTTAAATACCTCCCTGACTTTCTGTAGTCTTTACTGAGAAATCAGTCACATTCTCAGTATAATGCTCCCTTACATTTCTCTATTTATATAATTTAATCCATCCTTTCACACTACATAGGCCCATTCCCTGCTTTATTTTTCACTATCTAATATAGTCTGCGTTTCACTTACTTTATTGTTTTTCACCAAAGGAAAGGTCTGTAAGAACAGGGACTTTTTTGTCTGCTTGTTCATTGCTACATTCCCAGTGCCTGTAATAGTGCTCTGTACATAATCAGTTTTTAAAAATAACTACTGAATAAATGCACCAAATTGAATAAACTCAGGCTTCGAATTTACGTCAAGAATGACAATAACGCATATCCAGCTGTAAAATCTAGACACTTTAGTATCACTGGTCGTTTCTCACAACTGGTCATTATGCCTTCATCTTCAACAAAACCACCTGAGATCCGTCACCTCTTCTCTCACAGATGGATTCCTACCTCCACTGTGCTCCTTTCAATCCATTCTCCACAAAGTAGTGAGAATGATTATTCAAAAATATAATCATGTTACTTTCCTTTAATGCACTTAGGAAAAAGTATAAATCCTTATGTTCTTTCATGACCTTGCCTCTACTTTTCTTTCCAGCCTCATTACTCACCACTGCGTCTTTCTATCTGTGCTTCCACAACTGTAAAAAGCTTTTATTTTCTGAATGTGCTATGCTCCCCTTTCCCCTTAGTTCTTAGCACATTCTTCTATTTCTGCCTACTCTCCCCCAACTACTCCTACTTAATTTCTTAGGTCTCAACTTAAAAGTAGTTTTGTGCAGAAAGCCTATGTGTACTGCAGTTACCTATAATATGCCTCTTATGTGGGCTCCTACACTTGTTCCATTTGTTTTTCTATCATGCTACACTGTAATTTTCTAATTACCAGTCTTGACTTTGGTCTCCTTAAGGACTGGGATATATTTATTGTCTATGTATCTCTAGTATCGGATACATATCAGGTACTCAATACATATTTATTAGATGAGTAAATAATTTGATTCTTACCTTTCTCTCCTAGTTTTTTCCAATTTGTCTTTTAAAACCATAATTTCTTTGTTGAGAGCAAGTTGTTGGCCTTCTGAATCATGTAGTTCTTTCTTCAGATTTTTTATTTCATTTGCATGTATTCCTTCCCTTTTAGATAATTCCTCTTCATAAAAGATACTTTTCTTTTCCAAATCAGTCTTTAGTTTGGTTATCTCTTGCTGATGTTCTATGCTGTATATTCCTGGTGAGTAACTAATTTGTTTTTGCTACAGAAGTAATAATGAAACATTAGTTAATCTACAAAAATAACAAAATATCAAATAAGGACTTCTTTCTAACATATAAAAAGCTATTCATATAAATGCAAATCTTTTTTTTTTTTCTTTGCAGTTTTTGGCTGGGGCTGGGTTTGAACCCGCCACCTCTGACATAGGGGGCAGGCACCCTACTCCTTTGAGCCACGGGTGTTACCCAAAGGCAAACCTTTTTTTAATATTATCACACAAAAATACAACTGTGTATTAGACTATTAATCTTGGTTGTTTCTTTTTTTAGACAGAGTCTTGCTCTCTCACCCTGGCTAGAGTACTGCAGCATCATCACAGCTCATAGCAAATTCAAACTTGTGGGCTCAAGAGATCCTCCTGCCTCAACCTCCTAATAGCTGGACTATGGGCACACACCACAATGCCTACCTAATTTTCTTCTATTTTTAGTAGTAATGGTGTCTCAGGCTTGGTCTTGAACTCCTGACTTCACTGATCCGCCAGCACTGGCCTCTGAGAATGTTAGAATTACAGGCATGAGCCACTGTGCCCAGCCTACTGTTAACTTTTTATCAGCCACATATGGTACAAATATTTCTTGTTTACCTTCCTATATAGCTTTTGTCATTATTTTTAATCTTCATAAAGAGATTACATCTGAAATTTATCTGAATTTTATGCTGGTACTTAAATGATTTCTGATTTAAATTTAAATTTCTAACTTATTTAGGATTATTGTTGGTATATGGAGTAAGGGAAAATCTAACCACATTCTATATTTAATAGTGAACAGATAAAAAGTTTCAAGCACATTTGTATCTTTAAAAAATTAAAATGGGAGAGGAGATGGTAGAACTAGAATGTACAAAAGGGGGCTTTTACAGGGTCCCATGAGAAATGGCAAAGGTCTAAACTAATATTTTCTTCACAACCCCTTAAAAATATGGTACGGCTCTTCACTTGTAGGTAGGATATTAAGCGAGGAGAAATTTGGTTAAAATCTGCCTTGTAGGAAACTAGGCTAAAATTTTCACTCAGATGCAAGGAAAAAAGAAAATGTAAAGTTCAAACGTTCTAGGTAGTGTCTAAAAGTAAACAGAAGCATAGCAGATTGTGACTAAAGAATTCCTGAGCTTCACAACTTTCCAAAGGTCATTAATTTGTTATAGTTTGTTTTCCCAAGTGATCAGCAATAAACTTTTAGACTAAAAGCACCTAACAGCTTATGTTTAGTGATAACAAGGAATCAAGATCTTGAGATCACTATGTTCTCTTTTGAAGCCAGTCGTAAGGACAAGAAAAATTGGTAAGGGGCTCAGTGTCTATAGTTCAGTGTCTAGGGTGCCAGCCACATACACCAGAGCTGGTGGGTTCAAACCCGGCCAGGGCCTGCCAAACAATGACAACTACAACAAAAAAACAGCCTGGCATTGTGGCAGGTACCTGTAGTTCCAGCTACTTGGGATGCTGAGGCAAGAGAACTGCTTAAGCCCAAGAGTTAGAGGTTGCTGTGAGCTGTGACGCTATGGCACTCTACCAAGGGTGACATAGTGAGACTCTGTCTTAAACAAACAAAAAAATTGGTAAGGGTAGTTGATTTAAAATTGAAAGAAAAATAAGTTGTCTTCTTCGCATTTGAAGTACATAATTTTAAAAGAAAAACAGAATCGATTGTTGGCAAGAGAAATGGCCTGGGGTGTTCACTGCAATATTTAACCATTTATTTAAAAAAACAAACAAAACACCTTTTCAAGTGCCACATCCACACTATCCAGTGATTTAATGAGGTACCCTGACACGCAGAACTCTGCTTAACCTGGGAAGAGCCAGGGCAAGTCAGGTGCTCACTCTTAACCATCTTTATAAAAAATGATGCCTAAATTGACATCTGCAGGACTGACCACTAACTGACCTATGCTACTTTCTCAGTTCACCTAAAAAACACTCAATGTTTTGTTTAACTTGACTGCTGGAATGGCAGCAACATGAACAAGAAGTATCAAAGAAGAATTCTCTGAAATCAAAACCTAACAAATATACTACCAATGAAAGTTATAGATGTCATCACTTATTAAAATCAATGTAAGAAGCCAAACAAACACTTACAAACAAACTATTTGTAAAAAAGAACAACCTACTATAAAACAATAGGTTTTATTACAGGCATTAAAGGTAATTTAATATTAGCAAACTTATTAATATGTGATAAAATGCATTACTTTAATAGACTAAATTTTAAAGTCCAAATGATAATTTCAGTAGGTACCTTTGTCAAAAAGTATTTGATAAAATCTAAGGTTAATTCCAAATACTATCCCAATCCCCATTAAACCACAAAAAGTTTATACTAATTCTTTTAATTTAAAAAGTGTTCATTTCAAGCTATCAAACAAAATAATACTTAACGGTAAAAACATCAGACATACACCCAGTAAACTGAGGCATAACAACAACAAAAGGGTGCCTTCCATTATCACTCTTAAGTAATGTTAATTACAAATATTCTGTCTGATCAACATGTGAAAGAGTTAAAAGAAATTCATATTATAAAAAAAGTGATAAATTAATTAGGAATGATAATTATTTTTCACCCAGGAAACACACACAAATCTACAAAAAAGTGTTAGAACTGACAGTAAGACAAGAGCGCACATAAGATAAAAACAAGTCAATAATACTTCTAGATATTAAAATAAACAATAAGAAAACATAATGAAAATTTTCTTTGTTAATAGCAAAATGAATCAAACAAAAACATCACATACTAATACACACGCAGATAGTAGGAATAACAATACTGAGAAATTTTTCTAATTTATAAAGAAACAACAAGCCAATAAAAAAGCCAAGTATTTAAAAGGGAACATTAAATATAAATGTATTCAATATTTTTCAAATTATCCTCCACGTAATTTTAATAAAAAGTTCTTTTTAAATTTGGAGAGGAGTGTTAGAATATAGGAGGAGATGGAGACAAATGTTTGTAGTGTGGGGGCAAAAATAAACTGGTAAAAATGCCAAAGAAAAGGGGGTTAACTGTGGGAGAATATATTTTTTAGATATTCAACCATACTACAAATCTTTAATAAAGTATTACTATAATCAATCTACCCCAATGTCATTTAATTCAATATATGCAATATTGTCAGTAAATGGGCAAGGTACTAATTAATAAGTAGAATTAGAATCATGATGACCCTCATGTCATACCATTTAACAAAACAATTTTCAAACAAATTAAAGAGCTGAATATCTTTAAACCCCACAGACACATCTGGAAGAAAGCAGAATTAAACACTTATCAAAATGCTAGAAAGAGAAGAACAAGCCAAGCTTTGAAGCAACAGAAGAAACACAGGAAAAAATAAACACATCTTTTATGATTTTAAGAAGATACAAGACCAAAATTAAGGTGAAAATGATAACCAATAATAAAATAGTTGCTGAAAATATTTTAAAAAGTGAAATTTTACTGTGCCAAGAGTCTATATGAATTGATAAGAAAAATATTAAGACTAAATTAAACTGAATGGACAAATGACTTAAAGAGATAATTCACAAAGTGAAATATGATTAATAATCCATTAAGAAAAAAGAAAATGCAGTTACAACTTTTTTTTTTTATAGAGATGGTTTCATTCTTGTTCAGTTTGGCCTCAAACTTCTTTACCCTAAATGATCCTTCTGTCTTGGCCTCCCCAAGTGATCCTCCTGTTTCAGCCTCCCAGAGTCCTATGATTACAAGCATAAACCACCACATCCAGCCCAGTTACAACTTCTTTTGCTTGTCATGTTTGTAAAGATTTGTGGCATTTATCAAGTGCCTTAAAAAGATCAATAATTTCATTTCTAGGTATCTGTTCTAAGAAAATGATACACACTTGAGGCCAGGGGTTTGAGACCTGCCTGGGCAACATAACATGACTCTGTCTCTACAAAAATTAAAAAAAAAAAATTAGTCAGGTTTGGTAGTGTGCACCTGTAGTTCCAGCTTTGGGAGGCTGAGGCAGGAGGACCACTTGTGCCCAGGAGTTGGAGGTGGCAATGAGCTATGATTTAGCCACTGCACTCCAGCTTGGATGGCAGAAAAATATCACATCTTTAAAAAGAAAAGAAAGAAAGAAGGGCGGGAGGGAGGAGTGAATAAAAGTGATCATGATGATTATAATACTGCAGAAATAAAAACAAGCTAAACACTATTTAATAGAGAATTGACTATATGGGATATTCTTCTTGCATTATTTATAATCATTAAAATTATGTTTGTGATAATTTTGTGATAGTAAGTAAAAACATGCATTACTAAAAGAAAAATACAAGTGTTATGAGTTGAACTGTGCCCCTCCCCCCCCCTAAATTATATGTTGAAGTCCACAAGGTATTTTGGAATGTGATCATATTTAAATATAGTCTTTCAGAAGTAATCAAGTTAAATGAGGTCATCTGCATGCGCCGTAAACCAGTATGAGAAATCTAGACACAGTCGCGCACACAGGGAGAGCACCATGTGAAAACGAAGGCAGAGATTGGGGTGATGCAGCCACGTGCTAAGCAATTCCAAAGACTGCCCGCAAATCACCCAAGGACAGCCCACAAATCACCCAAGGATAGCCCTGTCAATACCTTGATTTTCAACTTCTTGCTGCTAGAACAACAGAACAGAGATAATAAATTTCTGTTTTTTAAGCTACCTAATGTGTGGTACTTTGAAATAGTAGCTCTAACATGCTAACACAATAAGGTAAGAAAAAAAAGTTTCTAGTTTTGTGCAGTGGTTCTCAACCTGTGGGTCGTGAACCACAGAAACTGCATTAAAGGGACATGGCATTAGGAAGGTTGAGAACCATTGCTCTAGTGGTATATGGTAACCTTGGAAAGTATTATTTTTAAAAATAAATGTTTATTGAGATATAATTCACATACCACACAATGCACTTAAGTTATAAAATATTATGGTTAAGGTGTATTATTTTTAAGTAGTAAAATACATAGCACAATTTTCCATTCTAACCATTTTAAGTGTACAATGGCATTAATTACATCTGCAAAGTTTTAAGAACATCACTAATATTTCTAAATTTTCTTCATCATCCTAAAGAAAACTTCTCTAACCATGAAGAATACTGAGCTTTGTATTTCCTCCTCACCCCTTCTCCAGTGACCTCAATTCCACTCTATTCATTTGCCTACTCTAAGAATTTCACTGAAGGGGAATCATGCAATTATTTGTCTTTTTGTATCTAGCTTCTTTCATTTGGCATATTGTTTTCAAGATTCAGCCATGTTGTAGCATGCATCAGAATTTTGTTCCTTTTTATAGCTGAATAATATTCCATTATATATATGGATCAGATTTTGTTTATCCATCTGTTGACAGACACCTGGGTTGTTCCCATCTTTTGGCTATTGTAATAACATTTCAGTAAACACTCCTGTAAAGTTATCCATGAGATTCTCTGCATTTAAACATTTGGGCATATACTACGGTAGAACTGATGGGTCACATGATAGTTTTATGTTTATCATTTTGAGGATCACCAAATTATTTTCAAACATGGCTGCATCATTTTATAATCCCATCAGCAATATACAAGGATTCCAGTTTCTACTTCCTTGCCAAAGCTTATTTTCTGTTTCTTTCTTTCCTTTTAATTTTAGGCACCTTAGTAGGTATAAAGTGGCATCTCATTTTGCCCCTAATATGCATTTCCCTGCTGACTGATAATGTGAGCATCTTTCATGTGGTTGTTGGCCATTTGTATAACTTCTTTGGAGAAATGTCTATTCAAGTCCTTTCCCCATTTTTTGACTGGGCGTCTTATCGCTGCTTTGCAGGAGTTCTTTATATTATCTGGATATTAAATATTTGACTTAATATATTAGATTTAATAACTGGTTATCAAATATTTGATTTGCAAATATTTTCTTGCATCCCTTAGGTTTCATATTTTCATGTCCTTGATAACATTCTTTGATGCAATGCACACAAGTTTTTATTTTGATAAAGCCCAACTTATCTATTTTTTCTTTCGTTGCTTACGCTTTCAGTATCATGTCTAAGGATCCACTGACAAATCCAATGTCTTCTGAGAGGTTTATAATTGTAGGTCTAAGATTTAGGTTGTTGATTCACTTTGAGTTAATTTTTATACATGGTGCAAAGTGGGTGACCAATTTCATTCTTTTGTATGTGGATATCAAGTTGTCCCAGCACATCTGTTAAAGAGACTATTCTTTCTCTATTAAATGGATTTAGTACCTTTGTCAAAAATCAACTGGCCATAGACAGATGCATTTATTTCCGGACTCTTAATTATATTCTGTTAGTCTATATGTCTATCCTTATGACAGTGCCACACTGTCTTGATTTCTGAGACTGGGTAGTAAGATCTGAAATCCACAAGTCTGAGTCTTCCAGCTTTGTCCATTTTCAAGATTGTTTTGGCTGTTTGGGTCACCTGCAATTCTGTATGAATTTAAGAATCAGGTTTTCCATTTCTGCAAAAAAAAAAGGCTGTTGGAACTTTGATAAGAATTTAGTTAACTGTATATCACTTTGGGTACTACTAGCATCTTAACAACAGTAAAAATGACTACAGGTAAATTTGATACCTCTTCCCATTTATTTAGGTTTTAAGTCATTTCAAGTAGCGTTTTGTAATTTTTAGTGTATATGTCTTTAACTTCCTTGATTAAATTTTGTTACAGGGTATTTTGTTCTTGGAAGTAATTATAAATGAAATTGCTTTGTTACCTTCATTAACAGATTATGCATTGCTAGTTTTTAGAAACACAACTGATTTTGGTGTGCTGATCTTGTGCCCTGCATCTTTTTGGAATTTGTTTATAAGCTCTAGGACCTTCCTTGTGCATTCTTTGGGATTTTCTATATATAGGATCATGTCATCTGTGAATAGGTAGAATTTTACTTCTTCCTTTGCAATTTGGATATCTTTTTATTTCTTTTTCTTGTGTAATTTTTCTGGCTACAATCTCCAGTAATTTAGAATACCAATGGTGAAAATGGGCATCCTTGGTTCATTCCTGATCACATTGTAAAGGAAAACCTTTCAGCCTTTCACCGAGTATGATGTTAATGGTGGTCTTTTCATAAATGTCTTTTATCATGTTGAGTACATTCCTGTCTATTCCTAGTTTTCTTAAGAGTTTTTTACCATAAAAGAGTGCTCAATTCTATGAAATGACTTTCATGCAGTAATTAAGATAATAGTGTTTTTCCCCTTCAACTCTATTAATGTGTTTTACACTGAATGATTTTCTTCTGTTGATCTACTGAGATATGCCCCCACTTAGTCTGCCCTTGGTAAAGTGCTATGGTGTCACAGCTCACAGCAACCTCAAATTCTTGGGCTTAAGTGATTCTCTTGCCTCAGCCTCTCAAGTAGTTGGGACTACGGGCACCTGCCACAACACCTGGCTATTTTTTTTGTTGCGGTTGTCATTGTTTAGCTGGCCCAAGCGAGTTCGAACCTACCACCCTTGGGGCATGTAGCCAGTGCCATAACCACTGCACTATGGGCGCTGAGCCCATGATGTGTAATCCTTATAAAATGCTTTGGGATTTGATATATTAGTATTTTGTTGGGGGATTTGTGCACTTATATTCATAAAAAATGCTGGTCTGTAATTTTCTTGTGCTGTTTTTATTTCTTTGTGCTGGGTTTGATATTCAAGGCAATGCTGGCCTCAAAGAATGAGTTAGGAAGTATTCTATTTTTGGAAGAGTTTGAGAAGGATTGATGTTAATTCTTTGAATGTGTGGGTCAATTCAACAGTGAAGCAGCCTGTTCTTGAACTTTTCTTTGTTGGAAGGTTTTTGATTACTGATTTAATGTCTTTACTTGGTCTATTGAAATTTTGTCTTGAGTCACTTCAGGTTTGCTTCCAGGAATTTGTCCATTTCATCTAAGATAGCTCCTTTGCTGGCATACAGTTGTACATACTATCCCTCTTATAATTCTTTTTCTTTCTGCTCAATAACGAAGTATCCACTTTCATATTTTACTTATTTGCATCCTCTTTCTCTCTGTCTCTTTTGTATAACTAAGAGTTTTGTCAATTTTGTTGATCTCCCCAAAGAATTTTTGGTTTCATTGATTCGGTTCTTTTTCTATTGTTTATGGTTTTTTATCTCTGCTCTAAGCTTTAGTATTTCCGTCTTTCTGCTATCTTTGAGTTTAGCTTGCTGCTCCTTTTCTAGTTGTTTAAGGTATGGTCAGGTGATTGATTTGACATGTTTCTTCCTTTTCAATACAGGCATTTTCAGCTATTAATTTTCCTCTGAGGACTGCCTTTAGGCATCCCATAGTTTTGGTATGTTGTACTTTCTTTTTATTCATCTCTAAGTATATTCTAATTTCCCTTGTGGTATCTTCATTGGTAGTTGTTAAAAAGTATGTTGATTAATTTTTATATTTTTTTTACATTCTAATTTTTCTGTTGCTATTGATTTCTAGCTCCATTCCACTGGGTGGAGGAAGATATTTCACATGATTTCAATCTTTTTACATTTACTGAGACTTGTTTCGTGGCCTAACACATGGTCTATCCTAGATAATTTAAAAATAATTTGTATTCTGCTGTAGTCGGGTGAAAAGTTCTATATACAGACATGCCAAGTTATTCCTGGGGACTGGTTCCAGAACACTCCCCACTTGAATATCAAAATTTACAGTTGCTCAAGTCCCTTATATAAAATGGTGTAGTAGGAGCATATAACTTATGAATATCCTCCCATACACTTTAAATCCTCTCTAAATTATAGACACATGTTGCTTAATGACAAGCATATGTTCTGAAAAATGTGTTGCTAGGCGATTTCATCTTTGTAAGATCATACACCAAGTGTACTTACACAAACGTAGATGGTATGGGCTACTATTATATAACTTATAGCCTATTGCTCCCAGGCTACACACCGGTACAGCATGTTACTGTACTCAATACTATAGACAACTGTAACACAATGGTGAGTATTTGTATATCTAAATATAGTAAAAGTAAAAATATGGTATAAATGATTAAAAAAAAAAAATGAGGCGATGCCTATGGCTCAAAGGGGTAGGGCGCTGGCCCCATATGCCAGAGGTGGCAGGTTCAAACCCAGCCCCAGCCAAAAACTGGAGGGCAGAGGGCTTTACCATGAATGGAGAGTGGAGCTTATAGGACTAGAATTTGCCCTGGGTGAGTCAGTGAGTGAGGAATAAGTGAATGTGAAGGACTAGGACTTCACAGTACACTACTGTAGACTTTATAAAACATTATACATTTAGGCTACACTAAAGTTATAAGAAGTTTTCCTTTTTTCACTAATAAATTAACTTAAGCTTACTGTAACATTTCTACTTTATTATCTTATAATTTCTTTTTTTGGCCAGGGCTAAGTTTGAACCCATCACCTCTGGCATATGGGGCTGGCACTCTACTCTTTTGAGCCACAGGCGCTGCCCAACTTATAATTTCTTTTTAACTTTTCTAATCTTTTGTTGTAGCACTTAGCTTAAAACACAAATACAGTTTACAATGTACAAAAAATATTTTCTTTACTTATATCCATATTCTATAAGCTTTTTCCCATTAATTTTTTTCCCTACTTTTAAAGTATTTTTATTAAAAACTAAGACATAAGCTGGGTGTGGTGGCTCATGCCTACAATTTTAGCACTTTGGGAGGTGAAGGCAGGTGGATTGCTTGAGCTCAGGAATTTGAAACAAGCCTGAGCAAGAGCAAGAGTGAGACCCCATCTCTACTAAATACAGAAAAACTACCTGGACATTGTGGTGGGCTCTATAGTCCTAGCTATTCACAAGGCTGAGGCAGGAGGGTTGCTTGAGCCCAGGAGTTTGAGGTTGCTGTAAGCTATGACACCATGGCACTCTACCCAGGGTAACAAAGTAAGACTGTATCTCAAACAAAAAAACTAAGGCATAAACACATACATTAGCCTAGGCCTACACAGGGTCAAGATTATGAAGACATCAGTAGGTGACAGGAACTTTTCAGCTCTATTATAATCTTACGGGACCACCATAACATACTCAGTGTGTGGGTGACCATAGCATTGTTGTATGACTTATGACTATCCTTTTAATGCTAAATACAATGTAAATGCTATTTACCTATTAATTGTATTGTTTGGGGAATAGCGACAAGAAAAAAATAAGTCTGTTCATATTCTGTATAGATATAGTTATCCATTTATTCCCCTCAAATACTGTGATCTGGACCCACAGATGCAGATCCAGGGATATGGAGAGCTATCTATCCCATCTATCTGTTAGGTCTAGTTGGTTGTAGTATCTATTATATCAATCTCGATATCCTTAATGATCTTCTGTCTGTATGTTTTATCCATTATTGGAAGTAGAATATTAAAGTCCTTAACACTTGTTGTAGGATTATCTATCCTTTGAAGTCTATTAGAAAGTGTCCTTAATAAAGATTCCTATAATCTTTCAAAGGGCTAAATAATCTTTAAAAGGGCTAAAATAGATTTTAAAATTTACATGTGTGTATCTCTTGACCAAGACATCTCACTATTAGGAAATATACCAAGGAAATTAAAGTATGGTAATAATCACAGAATATTTATTGAGCCTTTACCATGTGCCAGGCCCTGGCCTAAGCATTTTAAACACATTAACTTATTAGGTGATTCTATTGTTATCTTAAATTATAAATGACACAAAGATGAGTGTCTGACAGGTAGGTAAATATCTATGATCCAGAGTTTTCAATACAGCAATTATTATTTTAAAAAACCACCAATAGAACATAGCACAGTTAGAAAACCTATATTTATTTTATTTATTTTTTTCGTAGAGGCAGAGTCTCACTTTATCACCCTCGGTAGAGTGCTATGTTTAAATTGTACTCTATCATTTATAACAATAAAATTGAGACTCCTCTGGGTCTCAATATCCTCAAATAAAAATGATGTCTAAGATTTATTCCAGTTTGTACTTTATGATTCTTTTCATTATCGAAAGCACCTAGAACAGTGCTGGAAACAAAGCAGCACTGCCTGTCAAGTACGTGAGATGTGATGGAACGACTGCACACTAATCCTGCTCTGGAGGCCGAAGTGCACATGGAAGACACCATACACAATACACGTTTGTAAAGCTAACGAAGACTGTGCATTCACAATAAGCACTCACACTCCCAAGACAAATAAAATCTACACCTTGTATTTCTTTTTATAGGAGATGAATCTTATCTGCAACCACTGAAATTTAATTGTTAGAGAAAAAGTTCTGACCAATTCTACCACATGATACATTCATTGACGTAAAACATTTATTAAACAAATACTAACTATCTGGATCTTTGCCAGAGTCAGGTTAATAATATATCTATGTTTTCAATAAGCTAGGTAATGGTGAGGGTGGGGAAATAGATTTACAACTCTACAGGTATTAACAGAATTTTTTTTTTTTTTTTGAGACGGAGCCTCAAGCTATCCCCCTGGGTCGAGTGCTATGGCATCACAGCTCACAGCAACCTCCAACTCCTGGGCTCAAGCAACTCTCCTGCCTCCGCCTCCCAAGTAGCTGGGACCACAGGCACCCACCACAACGCCCAGCCATTTTTTGGTTGCAGCCATCATTGTTGTTTGGCAGACCCGGGCTGGGGATTTGAACCCGCCACCTTAGGTGTACGTGGCTGGCGCCTTAGCCACCTGAGCCACAGGCGCCGAGCCGGTATTAATAGAATTTTAAAGCACCACAGAAGGAGTACCTAGACTTTCTAAGATGATATTCATTTTGATTCTTTTACATTCTGGATGAATAAGACAATACGCTAAGCATGGTTCTGGAAGAAGTAGGTAGAATGGGGCTGACAGGCAAAGCAGAAGAAACAGAATAGAAAAAGCTTAGAGTAAAAAAAGGCAGACCCCACATTCAGAGTATTATTTAGCGTTGTGAAAATACGACATCAATTTAATCTTAATTTACTCACTATGACATACATAGTATTATTTTCTACCAATAGTTACTGAGCACTTATGATGTGTCAGCTTACAAATGGATATACGTTCTCCCGACATGAAATACATTATACATGAAAGAATTAAGGTATAAAGAGGGCAAAGGTTTGTATAGTGTTACACAGCTATAATGGTGAAGTGAGAAATTAAAACTAGGTAGTCTGACTCTAGAGATGAAACAAGAATTTTCCTTGCAATGCCGATTATCATCCCATACCATATAATGCAAGTGTCTACAAAGCTTTCCCTGAGTCATGTACAAGATAGAGTGTCTGGATATCTAACAAAGACCCTCATGCAGATCACCAGTACATCTTGTTCAGGTAGACAATCCTTCATAAACATTCTAACTCCTTCCTGATAGATTCCTACTCTCTACCAAATGTAGACTTGCCTTTT
This sequence comes from Galagoides demidoff, assembly GCA_963574575.1. NCBI lineage: Eukaryota > Metazoa > Chordata > Mammalia > Primates > Galagidae > Galagoides > Galagoides demidoff. The sequence goes on along the minus strand of CAUYQV010050141.1, from coordinate 13,849 downwards.
CTTTAGCAAGATTAGGATATCTATATCAGCTTCCTACTGGTAAGAGTGAGAAGTAAAAATACTAGGTTTGTAGACCAGCTAGGTCACTCAACATTAAATAGAACACATAAGCTAATATTCCTATCATGCCTAAAGAAAAGAAAATTAATTAGGCTTCATAAATGTGAAATTAAAAGATACCTTCAGTCCCTCCAATTCATTTTCTAGTTGCTTGGAATAGTGCTCACTCTGTTCACGCAGTTTCCGGTCTTTAGAGGCTTCAGCAGCTAAAGCTTCTGTATGAACTTCCAGCTTTAAAATGAAAAAAGCATATTTCATGGTTATAGTTTTTTTCAACTAAATCCTTATGAATTTACCTTATAATAGGGAGATAACTTGAATACTGAAATTCACAGTAAATATTATCAAACTTAAAAAAAAAACTTTAAAAAATTAAATAAAAAAATTACGTATTATTCAACTAGTCTCAAAAAGCAGCTTTCATCACTATCCCATGGGCACTATAAAATTTGCCTGACTACTAACCTCTTTTTTGGCTCTTTCTGTTCTGCGCAGTTCTTGCCTTAAGCTTTCAACTTTTTGCATCACCAGGTCCACCTCTTCTTCCTTATCTCGGACATGGCGAGCAAGTTTCTGCTTTTGGGTGTGCAATTCTGTTAGTCGCTCATTGATCTCCATGAATTCCTGCATGGCCAGTTTCCTCTGACAGTGTGCATCTTTCAGCTCTTTGGATTGGTTTTTTAATCGCTCACTAGCCTGGACTAGTTCCTACAGTTTTGTAAAAAGAATATAAGTTACCATTTCTGCATCTAGAGACCAAACATGGCCACCAAAGTCAAGAAGAGCCAAAATTATTCACTTCAGGACAAAATTAAAAGAAATGAACTACTTCTGAACAGATATTAAGAGCATGACACCCTGCTTGTGGTCTGAATTCCTAGGCTAATATGGCAAATGCAATGAGATGCTGGTACAACTTTATAAGACCTTAGTTTCCGTAAATGACTAAAGAATGTAGGAATTTAAGATATGATGGTCAAAATAAAGATTTCTGTGAAATTTAATAAATATTTGTGAGTTTTTTTAAACATTAAAAGACTAAAAATGACTACAAACACAAAACAAAACAAAAACTTGGGTTGCAGGGTTGCCCCTGATTTGAAGACTAAGCCTTAAGCCAGAAGCTAGGAGAAAAGAAACAAATCTGAAACCCTCTGCTTAGAGTGAGAAACGTAGAGAGTGGCTCAAGTGGGCAGGTCAGTATAGCTACCTGCCTCTAAGCAAAAGGAAATGCAAGTCTTCTTATGGGGAAAAAAAACCAATGAAACCTGAATTTTTCACATAGTAAAAGCAAACAGCTCACAACCATAGATTTTCAAATACCCAGAGAACCATCACCAAACAACAGTAAATAAAACCAGAAACAATAAATAAAAATAATCACCAAAGGTATCTAGGTATGAGAATCCTTAGATAGTGACATCAAATTGCTACATATAAAAAGTATGAAAAAAACGTAAAAGGAAATCTTAAAAATGGGAATATGGGGAAAGACCAAAAAAGAACAAGCAGATTTATAGAAGAACTTTAATAGAACATTTAGACATAAAAACAAAAATGCCTTAAAAGACCTGAATCTATTAATTTAGGAGGCTCTATATTTATGAAGCAAGAAAAACAAACAAAGAAAAAAATCCCACAAAACTCAGAAATGCTCAAGTGACACTGGGTAACACCAAAGAGAAATAAAAAAAAGGAAATCAGAAGGGGAAAAAATGCAAATCACCTATTCTCCATCTTGAAAATTAAAAGGAAAAATAAAAATACAGTAGAACCTCTGTAAGTTGATTACCCAAGAGACTGTAACCAACTGGTTAACATATGGAGGTGGTTAACACCTTTAAGGTAGCTTCAAAATATATTAAAAAGATATCGTTAGAACTTCAGAAAACAATTTGTAAATACATAACCATAGTGAAAAAATTTAATTTTCTTAATCATTAATAGATAAATCAGTAAGATGTAAAAAATTGGTGAATATAAAGAAGATTTGAAAAGCTCAATTAACAAGCGAGGCCATGAAACAAGTCTCAGAAGATCTCAAAGAGCCAGGTCTTTAATAATACTGCCATTAAATTAGAAATCAACAGAAAGATAAAACTCCATACACTGCAAATTTAAAAACATACTTATAGATAACTTGGTCAATGAGAAAAACCATAAAGGATATTAAAATATTTTAATAAAAAATTAAAAATACAAAAATAAAATGTTTAGTATATACTAAAATTTGGAGATGAAGTAAAAGCTGTGCTTAGGGGGAAACAGAAAGTCTGAAATACTTATATAGAAAAGACAAAAATGATTTTGGGGTACAGTGGTTCATGCCTATAATCCCAGCACTTTGGAAAGCCAAGGTGGGAGGATCACTTGAAGTCAGGAATTCAAGACCAGCTTGGGCAACATAACAAGACCCCTCTCTACAAAATTTAAAAATTAGCTGGTCATGGTGATCCCAATTACTTAGGAAGCTGAGACAGGAGGGTCATCTGAGCCCAGGAGTTCAAGGCTGCAATGAGCTATGACTGGGCCACTGCATGTCAGCCAAGGTCACAGAGCAAGGCTTGGTCATTAAAAAGAAGAGGTGGGGAAGCTGAAATTTAATGAGACTGAACTTCATTGAGCAGCAGAGACAGAACAACACTATCCTCCCCTATAATATAAAGAAGATACTAAAGATAACAGCAAAACCCAATAAAATAGAAATGAAATAATGATAATCAACAAAGGTAAGAGTTGGCTCTTTGAGAAAATAAAAGACATCTGGTGAGATGAACCAAGGGAACAAACATGAAAGTACAGAGAAATTAAGAAAAACAGACCTAACGATAAATCTAGAGTTGACAAAAAAATGAGAAAATACAATGAACTCTACATCAATAAATTTGTTAATTTATGAAATGAACAAATGCCTATAAAAATACAATGTACCAAAATTATTTTAAGAAGAAACAGAATACCTAAATAGCCCTCTAACAAAGTAACTAAATTAATAGTTAATATCTACCCATCTTCATAGTGGTGGGTAGAACCTGCAGACCCAAATACGTTTTACCCACTATTTTTTCACTCAGTGTTTTCAGGAAGAGCGCATTTGTCTTACACACTCTCTTCAAGAGACAGAAGCAGCAGAAAGGTGAGAAAGTGAGGCTCTGCCTCAAATAAATAAATAATGGATACAATATGATAGGAATGGTCTTATTTTTGTTATTTCTTTTGAGATAGATTCTCATTGTGTCGCCCTGGGTAGAGTGCTGTGGTGGTGTCACAGCTCACAGCAACCTCAAACTCTTGAGCTCAAGCGGTTCTCTGGCCTTAGCCTCCCAAGTAGCTGGGACTACAGGTACCCACCACAACACCTGGCTATTTTTAGAGATGGGATTTTGCTCTTGCTCAGGCTGGTTTTGAACCCATGAACTCAGGCAATCCACCTGCATTGGCCTCCCAGAGTGCTAGGATTATAGGCATAAACCACTGTGCCCAGTAATAGTGTAATATATTTTAAAAAGACAAATGACACCTCTATGAAATTTTATGGAAGAACATTTTAGAAGAACTTTAAATATACAGAGATATACCGTGTTTGTGGATAAAAGACTATGGGGCTACAGAGAAACTATTTTTATGTTTTGCAGTTAGATCTTTACAAACAAATTGCACTGACACTTAGGCTAAATGGAAGTATTGGAAAGTGATTTATGACTAATTTGGACAGTAAAAAAAACAAAAATATTTACCTCGCTCACATTTTACATTTCAAGGTGGAACTGAAGAGAGTTTAAGAGCCTAGACCAAAGGGATTTCTGTCCAAGCAGGAGACCCAGCATATCTTCCTACTGAAGAGATTCATTTAAACTTCAAAGGTTTAGGGAAAGAACTTAAGATCCTTCCTTTTAGATTTCCAAGGAGACTCAGATAATGGGGAAGAGCAGAAGCATTTGCCTCTATACATATAAACACTTGGATAACTTTTTTTCGGGGTCCTTGTTTACAATATAAACTCCTTACTTGTAGGGTTTTATCTACCCAGCTCTCAGTGATTCACCTTGGAGCTAAGAATTGGTACACAGAGAAGCTATGTCACTGTTATTTGCTGTGTGTAAATAATAAAAATAATTCGCTCTGTTCTTGAAATCTGTATGTTCAGAATAAGAAAACGGACAGTAAGAACTTAAAAGTCTCAATATTATAAAGATGTCAATTACCCCAATATTAATCCATAGAGTCAAGGTAATTTCAACCAAAATACCATCATTGTTTTCAAGGGAGAGATGCAGACACGTGAGTATATGGAAATTTGAGACATAACAGAGGTGACACTGCCCATCACTGGGGGAAGTAGGGCTTATTTAGTAAATGAACAACTAGTAAGCCTCATGGAAAAAAAGTGGAATTGCCCAGGCCTATTTCTTCAAGAGTTTTTCCTACACTTTCTTCTAATGTTTTTATAGTTTCATGTCTTTTTTATTGCAATCCTACTCCATTGCTAAGGACAAAACCTTAAGGATGTCTTAGTGGCCTTTCCATCTCCCTATTTGGATACCTAGAATTTATGTTAGAATACTAAGTATACTAAGGGGGATAGAATAAATATTCAGTTAGGTTAAACTTGAATTTGGGGAGTAGTCAGCACTATCACAATGTCCCAGTCCTGGCATAGTCAGCCAGCAGTTTAACAGTCAGAACCTCGCTCCAGAAGTGGCCACTGCAAGCCCTTCTGTTATCCCAGTCTCAGTGGGCAACTGCCATTTGCTGATTAGCATATTGGATGTCAAATTTAATTTTTATTGGTGAAACTAGCAACCTATTAATTAGCATGATGGATGTTAGGAATGGGCTGGGGTTTGTGTGTGTGTATGTTAAATTAAAGCATTAAAGATGCAAGACCTGGCTGAGCTAGCTTATAGGTTCTCCACACCCTTGCATGCAAATATTCCATGGGGTGTGTATTCTGCAGCATTTAGGGATGAGTCCCGTAAGGTTGGATTCCCTAATCGGTTATGACCAGCCAGCAATTTGGGATTTTTTTTTTTTTTTTGAGACCGAGTCTCACTATGTTGTTCTGGGTAGAGTACCGTGGTGTCATAGCTCACTGCAGTCTCACACTCTTGGGCCTAAGCAGTTCTCTTGCCTCAGCCTCCCAAATAGCTGGGGCCACAGGCACCTGCCACAACACCCTGCTAAATTTAGGGTTTCTGAATGCATGTTTCTGACTATAGTGCACAGAATCCTGTCTTGTGACTTAGAAAAGTTACCTTCTCTGCCTAGAGTTCATTATTTGTACAGCGTGTGAGAGCTTGACTTCACTGAGTGTGTCTAGGTGAGTCTTTTGATTATTTTATACCTGCTGTCAAAAAATGTATGGCTAGTAAATGTTTCTGTGTCAAAAAAAAATTTTTTTTTCTTTGTGAGACGGAGTCTCACATTGTCACCCTTGGTAGAGTGCTATGGCATCATAGCTCACAGCAACCTCAAACTCTTGGGCTCAAGCAATTCTCTTGCCTCCAAAGTAATTGGGACTACAGGTGCCCACCATAACATCCAGCTATTTTTGTCTGAGATCTCTGTTCACTGTAACTGAATCTTCATTCATTCATTATACTTACATATTGTGTATGAGGGTGTAAAAAAATAGCTCTCCTTCATGATTTCAGACTTTTTAGCAGCTACAATTTTCTGTTGAGAATAACCTAACCATTCCATATGACCGAGATTGGTTTACAACATGCTCTTTCTCTCATATGCCTCACTTAGTCCATCAGTGAATCTCCCACTGATTTCCACGAAACAGGAACTGGTTTGTTCACAACTGTATCCTGGGCATTTAGTTTTGTATTTGGCATTTAGTAGGGTCTCAATAAATAGATTTTTTGATTAAATAAAGGCATCCATTCATTTAAATATTTAAATAATTATTTAAATAAATATTTAAATATTCATTTAAATATTTAAGTGAATATTTAATATTTCATTTAAATATTAAATGAAATTTAATGTTTAAATATTGATATATTCTTATTTTTAAAATTGTCTTGAATATTTTTTTTTAATTATTGCACTGTATGTGTACCCAACATCCATTAGGTAGTCTTTAGACACCCTTAGCTTCAGAAGCTAACACTAAAGGGGGAAGAGAAACATGTTTCAAAGTAACCAGCAATTTTCAAGGCTTTGCTTTTCACTTCCATGCTGGTATTTTTCCATCCTCTAGAAAAGCTACGTTGATTTCATTCATCCATATAACTCTCCCTGAACATTGTGCCCTCTTGGGCCTGCCATGCCAGAGTAAGGAATAGGATCCTTTTCCAAGCCTTGTACCATTTAATTGCTGTTCACCTGCTACACAAAGACCCCACAGAAGCTTTAAGATTACTTCTTGTAAGGACTCAATTACTTTCTTACTTTGTGCAGATTGTAGGGAAAAGGAGAGAGGATGACTAGAATTAGAAGGATTGTTTTTTCCTCCTTTTATGCTAAGAGGAGGTGGCTGAAGTCTCTCTCAAGCCCCATCTAGCTCTCACTCTTATCTCAAGCAGCAAATGCTAGAGTGCCACAGCCTTGCCCAGTCAAATCCTGTAATGCACAATTAGGTATTAACGGGGAACTCTGTAAAACCATAGGCCTGATTTCCCCAACCCCTATTCCTTCCAGGTGTGGGTTGCAGGACAAGTGGCAAGATCAGTTTGTGAAGGGACTTAAAAGCACCTGTGTGTTCATTAGCAGACCTAACGATGCAAGCAAAAGGTATAAGTTAAGGAAAATAAGCAATAGATGAAAATAACAGGATTGAGAAAAGAAAAATGAAAAAGGTGGTATGTAAGATAAAAGAATGGGAATAAAGAAAAGTGCCTCACTCTATCTTTTGAACTGTGTAACCCTACTTTCCAAACTGAGCACATTTTGACAACCGAGCAGTCTCCATTTTGATTTTCTCCTTTCTTGCCTCCTTTTTTTTTTGGATTTCTCTACTCTTTTCTTTCTTTCTGTCAAAATACAAAATGGTGATTAGGATCAGAGTGAGAAAGTAGTACTCTCTTAAATCCATGTAGTTTTCAATTTCAAGTTTTTTTGTTTTTTTTTTTTGAGTCAGAGTCTCACTATGTTACCCTGAGTAGAGTGCAGTGGCGTCACAGCTCACAGCAACCTCAAACTCTTGTGCTTAATTAATTCTCCTGCCTCAGCCTGCCAAGTCGCTGGGACTATAGGCACCCACCACAACACCCAGCTATGGTTTTTTTGGCTTTTTGTTTGTTTGTTTGTTTGGTTTTTGGCAGTTATCATTGTTGTTCACCTGGCCCAGGCTGGATTCTGGGTCTATGTGGCCAGCACCCTACCCACTGAGCCATGGGCACCATCCAAGTTTGTATTTTTTTTTTAAAGGAAGAGAATATATTGCCATGAATACTGCCTTGTGAATAATTAGGTCCTGTTGTGTGAGCTAATTAAATAAAGAACATTCCTATCAGTGCTGATTATAATCTTTCCCTTGCTAATATAGCCAACTCTTATGTAAGTCTGCCTAGTTTTTCTCTATCTCAAGAATTTATTTCTATGTTCTAGGCAAGAGAAGTTTATACATATTTATTTACATATGTAGTATGTATATGTGTGTTGCATTAATTCAAAAGTCCTATGGTCCAAATGTTATCTTTGGATTGTGTGTCTCAGAGGCCAGCAAACTACTGCCCATGGGCCAAATCCGGCCCACCACCTGTTGTTGTAAAGTTTGATTGAAAAACATCCACACTCATTTGCTTACACATAGTCTATGGCTCTTTTTAGTCTACAGCTGCAAATTTGAGTAGCTGTAAGAGAGACTATCCACCCTGTAAGCCTAAAACAATAGTTATGTGGCCCTTTACAGTATAAAAAGTTTGGGGATCCTTGGTCTATATAAATAGCAATATTGTACTATAAAGGAATTGTTCTTAGTCTAAGGGTATTAGAGCCCAGTTGAGTAGAATCCATTGAAAAGAAAGCAGAGCTGATTATAAATAAAGGTCCCCATAGCTTTATTCATTAATCATCCATGAATCTTATTTGGCATCCACTATCTGCCAGTCATTATTCTAGTGTTTGAAATACAGCAGTGAACACAGCAAAGCCCCAGCCCTCCTGGAGCTTTCATTTTTCATGGTAGAGTCAAGAAATAAACACAAAGGCAAAATAAATTCAGTCATAAAAGCTAAGAAAAGAATAAACAGAATGGTAGTGTAGATCAGTGCTAACCAAGAGAAACAGAGTACCAGCCACATATGTAATTTTAAATATTCTAGTAGCTTTATAAAATTTTTAAAAAAATAAAGATCACTTTAACTATTGTATTTTCTTTAAGCAAATATATTCCAAGTGTCATCATTTTAACATTCCCTATTGATGTTATATTTATATTTTTTCTATGCTATGTTTTGGAAATCTAATATGCATTTTACCCTCACATTTGCAGCCCATTACAACTCAGACAGGTCACAGTTCAAGTGCTTAGTAGCTACATGTGGTTGCTGACTACTGTCCTGGGCAAGGCACGTCAAGAGAATAGCTGGATAAGCTTCACCAGGAAGGTAGCATTTGCTCTAACATCTGAACATCTGAATTGTAAGAAGCAGGTAGCCAGACAGGTCAGCCGGTGTGAGGACTAAGGCAAAATTAAGGGGCTCAAGGAAGTAGGGTGGCTAAAGTTTGGGAACAAGGAGAGACTGAAAGAAGATGACATAGAGAAGTGGGTAGAAACTAGAGAACTGGGAGTCTTATGGCTGAATTTAATTCTACGTGGGACAAAAACCTACTGGGTGATGTTGATCAAAAGATTGGTATAATTCAATTTTTCTCTTTAAAAGTTATGTTGATGTGTCTTCTTTACAGAGTACAGTGGGACAGGAATGGAAACAGGGAGACCAAATGGAAGACTATTTTTGTGATCCATTAGTAAGAAAACAGTGGCTTGGATATTTATACAACATTTGATGATTTCAGAATATTTTCATATACATATCTCCCAGTGTCATTATGTAAAGTAATTATGTAAAGTCATGTATGGTTAGCACCATGCCTGACAAAGCAGTGCTCGATCATTTTTGCATATTATTATTTGGAAATTTAAGCTTGGAGGATCCCTCCTGCCTAGGCTATAGAAGAATTTTGACAACCAGAAAAAAGGGCAGCCAGGTAATTGTAGGTTTCTTTATTTGGGCAAAGTATACAGAGCTTTCAAATTCTTCCATTTGTAATGATTCATTGTGAGGTCACATGTACAGTTGTAAGGAAGCAACCTCTAGGATCCCCCTAGAAACTCCTTACAGCTGAATTACTCCTCTAGCTGCAAGTGTTCCTTGCTCTCAACCCTTGGGCACTGAGCTACCCTATTTTTTTTCCTCTCTTTATATGTTTTCTCACCTCATATTAAGTACCTCCTGTTATGTTCTGCCCTAATAATCCTGGGGAAAGACTCTAGTTGACGTAGCTAATCACTATCATCTCTGTTAGGTTAGAGTTTTTCCAACCAGAACACTGGGCCATCTAGAGATTGACTATTCACCTATGAGCCTATCAACTATGGCAAAACTGCAGAAGCATGAAATTACAGAGTTAAGTGGTCTGTAATGTACAGAGTGAACATGGCCACTCCTGAAGGCAAAGTCTATGAACAAGTCATTTTTTTTTCCATTGGAAAAGGATTATCCCATATACCGAGGGTGGTAGATTCGAACCCAGCCTGGCCAAACCGCAATGAAAAATAGCTGGGCATCATGGCGGGCACCTGTAGTCCCAGCTGCTCTAGAGGTTGAGGCAAGAGAATTGCCTTAGCCCAAGAGCTGGAGGTTGCTGTGAGCTGTGATGCCACAGTACTCTACGGAGGGCGACAAAATGAGACTCTGTCTCTTAAAAAAGAAAAAAGAAAAGAAAAGGATTATATGCATAGCAGGAGATTTGACTAATCTCTTCAATAACTTGTGTTCATCAAAAGGTATTGCTCAAAAAGTGTCAGGCTGGTATTAGAGTTAAGATATGGCAATGGATAAAGGGCATGAATAATGCTGGCTTCCTAGAACATGCATCAGTCCATAATGTATGTAGTTTGGCTAGTAATAAGTACTACAGGAAAAGATATTACAGAAGAGTGATGGGTGGTATTGTGAGGTAGGGTGCTTTGGCTTTATAAAAGGTGTTTGGTGGAGTTTGGAAGAAGGTGAGGTGTTGTTGATGGAAGTATACAAGAGAGGGCTGGAGGAAAAACAGTTCAGGCAAAAATGAATATCAACTGCAAAGACCCAGAGGAAGGAGCCATCCTGGCATGGGTGAGGATGAGAGGGAGGCTAGTGTGAGTAGAATGAGAGAGAGAGACTAATAGAAAATGAAGTCAAGAGAGAGAATGGGATTAAAGCTGCATGAAGCCTTCTAGGTCTCTGCAAAGACTTTGGCTTCTACTCAGAAGGAAATGAGAAGTCATTGGAGGATTTTGTGCATCAGAGTGACCTGAGATGACTTTATTAACAACAACAACAAAGAGAATGACTTCGTGATGAGGAAACCAGAAGGAGATACAAAGGAAAAAGCCAGGAAACCAGCTAAGAAGCTATTGCATTACCCAGAGGGGAATGGTGGTGGCTTGGAAGTGGCAAGGAGGATCAGATACAACAGGGAAAGCTCCAGATTGGAAAGAGCTTGATCAGCCCCTCTGGGAGCTCTCCTGAGTTGGATGAAGTTGGCCTATCCACTTCCTTTGTTTACCTGTAATTACCCATCTGGACATAGTCTGTGGCATTATGAGCCTTCACCACCTAAGGAGAATTTGGTAGCACTCCAGGCAACTGACTTGATAAGACATTCTGGTTCTTGACAATGGCTTATTTCTCAATCTGGGTATGGAATTAAGAAGTGTATCTGAAGAAAAGGCCAAGCCCTTAAGTAATGGTAATGGGGAAAAGCCTGCATTGGGAGGGGTTAGTTATTTGGAGGTCAAGGAGATAATATCTTCTAAACTTGGGGTCAATGATTGGAATCATGGTGAGTCCTGTCTGCTGCTGTTACCTCAGTGAGCCACCCATTTGGCTTCTGGCTGCAGCCATCCTGACAGAGGGCACCTGCCCACCCACGGTGAGTGCAATCAGATGGAAGGTGCATTCCCCACCCAGCTGCCCAAGGCCCCTGCCAACCATCTGGAGTCACTAGAGCATGACTGCTCCAGCTGGGGTGGGTGAGGAAGCACTCTGAAAAAGAGCTGGAGACTTGAGGAATCCATGCAGTTCAATAAAGAGAATCAGTCTCCAGTTTTGAGGTCTAAAATCTGTTCCCTGCTCTCTCCCAAGGAGTAAGAGAATACACGTAAATTCATTTTAATAAACATGTATTACCCGTGTGTCAGGCACATAGTAGAGTCACAGGGATAGATAACACACATCCCTCACTTTAAGGAACTATTCTATCAACAGAAATAAACACATTAATGAATAAATAAAAAAAAATACAGCAGGTATTATTTAAAAAATAGACAAAATGTTGTGAAAACATAGATTAGGGTGGGGCTAATTCTAGCTAGAGAAACTGAATATTGTCCTGTGTTTTGAAGACAAAAAGTGTGTCAATGGAAAAGAGAAAAAGAGTCATTCTTTTCTCTAAGTTGAACTCTCCTCATTGACACTATATTCTTTCACAGTTTCCTTTTCTATAACCTTTTTATAAAATCATAAAGTTAAGCTAGATTGTCCATATTGTCTTAAACCAACAGAAAGAAAAGAGAGATGGACTATTTCTGTAGATCTTAGAAGCCTGATGGAGAATATGCAGTTGCTAGAATACATACAAACATGTGAAAATGCCTGGCATATTTGGCAAAGGACAAATAAAAGATTTTAACCATAACAGAGTATATGGGCAGAGTGACTAGAGATTTGGTTGTTAACAGGTTGTAAATAGTGACTTTATTGAACAGGAAACATAAGCCCATAAAACATTTCTTGTTTCTTCTTTTTCATTATGAGAATAACATAATGTTTTTATAAAATAGGGCCTAAATGTCTTCAAAAATTGAACTTGAGCGGGGAGGATGGGTAGAGGGAGAGTGATGGCTGGGATCATGCCTATGATTTATCCTATAAGGGTACATGTGAATCTTTCTAAATGTGGAATATAAATGTCTTAACACAATAGCTATGAGAATGACATGAAGGCTATCTTGGCCAGTTGGATGAAAATATTTCAAATTGTATATGGAAACAACACACTGTACCCCATGATAGTATTAATGTACACAACTATGATTTAATTAAAAAAAAATTGAACTTGAACCTGACTCTTCCCCACAACTCTTCACTTTGTTTTTTTTTTCTTATTTAACTCCCAATTACACATGCTACACTTATTTTCCCTTTTATATCTCTCTTCACATTCTCCTCTTTCTTCTCCCACTAAGACAGAAATAATGACATAGTAGACATCAATAAAACTGTTAAAATATTGAAAAAGAAAAGGCTAAAAAATATCTCTTCCGCATGTTTAATAAACATTCCGAACTTGGGTCTTCACAAACATGCAGAATGACACTAAAATTCTTTTCTGACATTAGATAGAATCCACAAATCATACTTTGTTTTCATTTTAACCCAGTCGCATGAAAATATCAGTTAATTTGTTTGAAAGTTAAAGCCTGTGGAACTGTGCCTCTCCCTTCATGGACACATAATCTGTACACACTCATTGCTTTTGGACTTTTTTTTCAGACTTTCATACAAAGTCTTTCATGACTCTTTTTTCATACTAACATAGTTCTCTGGGTGAAGCAAGTCTGCCTCTTTTCAAATTATTATTTCAATTTCTACTAGCAAAGGATCATGCACATCTAAACTGCCAGTTATTTCTGAGTTATCATAAAAATGCCAAAGGAAGGTTTATTTGAATGTGTTAAATAAGAGGACTTCTGTGGGTTTGGTACCATGGCACCCTGGAAGGAGGACCAGATTAGACATCAGAAGTCCAGGCTTGGCCTCAGCCTGTACTGAGACTTTTGATGAAGTGATTCAGTCTTCTGCACACTTTATCTTCACTAAAAATGAAGGATCTGAACTTAAGTCTTCCAAGCTGTTCTTATGAGTTCAAATTTCGATGACAACAACCTTCAAAAGTGTTACTCTACTTGTAGAATTACTAGCCACAGCACACACTTCATGGAAACTGCCAGTTGGTTAAGTAGAACCCAAAAGCATACTTGCCCATCTGACATTCTAAGGCTTTTCACTGTTCTCAAGTCTGGTCGTGATAAGAGAGTGAAGTAATTTTTTATTTTTTTTATTATGTACCAGCTTTTAAAAACAAAACCCTATAAATAACCAAGGATGAATTCCCATTCATCCAAATAATAGTTTTGAAAATCTAATAAAAGGTAAAAGGGGAGGCAGGTGGGAGGAGGTATGGAAAGATAGGTGATAAATGCTCACCATCCTTAATCATCAGAGAAATGCAAATCAAAACTACTTTGAGATATCACCTAACTCCAGTAAGATTAGCCCATATCACAAAATCCCAAAGCCAGATTAGCCCATATCACAAAATCCCAAAGCCAGAGTTGCTGGCGTGGATGTGGAGAAAAGGGAACACTTTTACATTGCTGGTGGGAATGCAAATTAATACGTTCTCTTTGGAAAGTCATCTGGAACACACTTAGAGATCTAAAAATAGACCTGCCATTCGATCCTACAATTCCATTATTAGGTATATACCCAGAAGATAAAAAATCACATTACAATAAAGATGTTTGTATCAGAATGTTTATTGCAGCCCAATTCATAATTGCCAG
>CAUYQV010050140.1:0-17292 GCA_963574575.1 Galagoides demidoff | reverse complement strand
GAGTCTCTTTTATAAATTGAGGTGCATTCTGGTTGGGTGCATAGATATTGATAATTGAGATCTCATCATACTGAGTATTGCCCTTAACAAATATAAAGTGGCCATCTTTATCTTTGGTGACTTTTGTTGGTTTAAAACCTACTGTATCTGCGAATAATATTGCAACACCTGCTTTTTTCTGCTTTCCATTAGCCTGAACATTGGCTTTCTAATCAGTGATATAGTCTTTTCTTATCATAAAAGTCCATCATCAGCAATAGTTCAATTTAAACTCTTTTGGGGTGACTCCTGAGGTGGCTAATATGGAAAAATACATGAATAATTGAATAATTATATAAACTTTTCAGTGACTTTTCAGTTGAGTTACCAGAGGAGGAAGAGGGTACACGTGCATGAAATGATAACTTATAATCATCATTTTCCCTAAGAAATAGGTATAGAATAATAGAAGGAACTTAGATATAAGTTTTTATAAACACTTTATAAATATGTGAAAACACTTTATTTATATGTGAAATATATGCAAAAATGTGTGTGTGCATATACATATATGTACATATTAAATCCATGTATTCCTTCTCTGAGTCTTACCGGATTTTATGCAATGGCTTATGACATTCTTTACAAATCAGAAGTTATCTAAAATACAAGGCCAAAAAGTTAATAATTGATCACTGATTATAAGAAGATTCTTGCTATTCTGGAAGTCTGGGGATTTAGATTCTGAGTAACCTAGAATTAACTGTAGAGTATTGCTCAGTGCTAGTCAGTGCTAGTATCATGCAAATATGTATACCTATAATGTGTCTGTTATACTGAAAATATAATGTTGAATAATTCTCTTGTTGCATTTTTATTTGCCATATTTATAAAGACATAGTGGACAGTAATTTCTTGGGTTTACTAAATAGTTCATGAATAGTAAATATGTGACACAGATTTTTGTCATGTCTGATTTTTATGTTTGTGAACATATAACTCAGTTTTGTTGGACTTCTAACTACTGGTCTAGTTCTACAAAATTCTGATTTTTGTCATCTTGACTACATTGCTTATATGCACTTTGATCTTTACTTTGTATTACATAAAAGTCAATATTTTAATTTATGAACACACCTGCTACTTGGATAGTAGCTATTTTAGAAATGGCTCTCTTCACTAGGAATTGGTATGTATGCTCCTATTAGCACTTCCCAATCTTAAACCTTATGAAGAATTCAAAGAATGGTGTGGAGGAAATACACTTCTAATTTAACATTAGTGTAGAGATTAAAATTTTGTTTGTGAGAAATTATATGAAAAAATATCTTTTGTTTAAATAGTTCCTGCAATTCTGATCTGTCAATATAAATTTTATGCTGTTATTGGGTATTGCATGACTGCATCCCATATGTCAGATCATCAGTTCATTGAAATTTGTGATCAATATAGCATTGATTTTAATATAAAATTTTTAATAACCCATTGACTTGGATCTTTGTTATATGTAGGGAAGTCTCAATATAAAAGCTATTTTATATTGAGAGACACTTTAGTTTTGGGGTCCTGAGTGTAGAGAGGCATTAGGAAGAGAGAATTCCCTGTTGCTGCTGCATATTTTTAGAACATAAAGATTACATGTTATTGTATTGGTTGGATACCTAAAACTGAGAGGTTAGCCCTAAGAAGTATTAAAACACAAACAAAAAATTAAGAAAGAAATGTTCAAGTGTCAAGCTAGTAAAAATTTAAAAATAGCAGCATTAAATGAGGTCTTTGAGTGTGAGGCAAAATACCAGAGAGATACATAGATTTACAAAGATGTGAAAAGAAATGAAGATATAAGGATATGAATTACAGCCAATACCTATTTATAAATATATAGATACATAAAGGGGAAAAAGTTGAATGGAGGTTTGGTTTTGCAGTTACCTACTGCTATTACATTCTACTGACCAGGTATGGTTAAAGGGCAGCCCAGATTCAAGAGGAGTAAAGAAATAGACTCCAACCTTCAGTGGAGAAATGACACACACCTATGGGAGGGATAGAATTGATGAGTCATATTGGAGACACCTGTCTAAGAAGTAAATATTGCTATTATTTGATGATACGTTGGTATATTGGATATCAGTATCATAAGAACAAGTAACACTGAAAGTAGTTTTAAATGGGAAATTTTACTCTTATCCCCATAATTAAAACAATACATATAGACATTGCTTGAACATTCAGTTAATGAAGTATAGTATGATGCAATGAGTATATATTTTTGGGTTTCAAGTTGATGAAGCAGACAGACCAGTTATCCATTCTGGAGACACTTTAGTTTTGGCGTCCTGAGCATAGAGAGGCATTAGGAACAGAGAATTCCCTGTTGCTGCTCCATTTTTCTGTGGCAATATGAGATTGGGTCCAATATGATATGACTTTGAAGAATATTGCTAGATTATATCATTTTAAATGGTCTAAGAAGAAAATGTAGAAATAATTTTGTTCAGTTCTTTAATCATAAAGCTTACAGAGCTTAAGTGACTTTGTAAAGACCTGTTAGCAGGTAATATGGGTGGTATAGATTCTGGACTTGAATCTGAGTCTCTTAATTGCCACGTTACTGCTTTTCCTATTATTCCACACATCAACACTACTTTCCACAAGTCTATGGCGTAAATTCTCAACCTGGTAATCCATGTACAAAAACCATTTTTACCAAGTAGTGAATGAGACTTTGTTGTTTCATTAATTTTCAGTGTTTTAGGATCTCTACAATAGTGAAGATGTGTAATCAATTTGAAAAGAAGTATGGTATTGAGTAATATAAGTAAATGTAGTCAGCTGGGAAGGATCTAGTTTTGATGGGCCCTGAAGCTTACACAATTTTGGCTTCCCTCTGTAAAAAAAGTGGATATAAAACTGCAACCTCAAAATTAAGTACAGGGCTTAAAAGAGGCCTGTGTATATTTTAAGGCCTATGTATCTGTGTATTTTTGTAAGTCATTGAATTACTTGTCCTCAGGTTGTCTGCTTATATTATGAGAATAAATGAGAATATTTCACATGTCTGTTGAAAAATGGGTTGATAAAAGTGGAAGTTTATTGAAGTATTCAGAGGAATAATGCATGTAGAAATGTTGCTTTCCAGTCAACATCCAGCATTAGTAATCCACCCATGGAATGCATGTTAGGCATACAGGAAATAAAGGTAATATTTTACATTACAGAGTGTTTTGAGATAGGCAAGACTGTTATTATGTTTCCCTTTCTTGTGAAGAAAATCAGTTGCAGGATATGAACTTATTTCCCTGAAGTAACATAGCTGGGATTCAAGCCCAGAGTTTAGGACACAGAGGGCAGCAGACTTTTTATTATGCCACTCTGTATCTTCTGAGAGGCCAATCGAAGTTTATACTATCCCTACTGTCCTTCCCCACCTGGAAACAATTGCATTCCCAAGGTCTTATAATTTAGCTTTTTGTTATGACTGCTTTCTCTGAGTTATTTAATTAGAATCTGCAGCTTTTGGCAGGAAAATAGTCAACCAAGCATATTTCTAATAAGCAATGTCTTTAGGAGACAGAGTAGAAGTGAGCAAATAGAAGAGAACAAATGCATGATAGTAGCTGCTAGAATATATTAGCTGCAGACAAATTTCAGTGGGAGTGTCAGTCACCATGAATTACATTTTTAAGTGAAGTGGCCAGAAAAACAAGAACGGGATGCAGCAAAGCACGTATATGAGAGTACAGAAGATTTGGAATTCTCCCAAAGCTGTCATCTTTTAATGGAGGATCTGTTAGGAGCAAAGACAGGACCTGTGTTGATAGAATGATCTTGGGAAATGTTTTCCAAGGACACTGTTAAACATTCCTACTCAGGCTTGATGTTTTGAAAGGCTTTTCTATTAGATAAATAATACCTTTAAAGCAATGATTAGTATTTATCCCATCTAAAATAATGAAATATAGGCCAATGGATAATATCATTAAGCATTCTAAAGTGTTGAAAATTGCTAGAGAAAAGTTAGTTTAGCTCATAGAAAGAAATGGCACAAAATTTAAATATTAAATACGAGGCAAAGAAACAGTGGTTTCCCTGGTACTGACAACTATCGATTAAGAAGGCTCTCTATCTTTTTGTCTCAAAACATTCATTATGAGTAATTGGTAAGCAGAGGGATGGTGGAGTCTATTGAGAAATGACCTTAACAAAGAAAGGGAGATCTTGCTATTTGGGATGATAACATCAATGTGATTCTTTATCATGTTGCACCCTAGAAGGTTTCAGGTACATATTTCGTCTAGTAAATAGTTGATGACATGGTTCTCTGCATGATGTTGATGAGAAACTAGTTTTTGATCTATTTTCCTTGAAGCCAATGGGTTTCTCAAAATTAGGTTTTCTGCTGGCATGATTGCAATAATGTCTACTGGAGTTTAAAATTGTGCCTATTTTTTTCAAGAACAAGTTGTAAATCCTGTTAAATTGCAGTGTCAAGCCCTTAGCTTACATTGAAGTCAACAGCAGACTAGTTTTCAGCCACAGAATGTGAGGGTATTTAGATCTCATTGTGCTGAAGAAACATTTCTCTTAAGTGTAAACATTGGCTATATTACCCAGGGAGTTAAAACACAAGCAGCTAAAGGGAACTGGATCTTTTCAATCTGTCAAATTATGCATGTCTGCTGCTTAATCATTATCGTGAAACTGTTCTATGGGACTAAACCAAGTTAGCTTTCGTTTGGCATGACATTATATTGGTAGGTCTAAACTATTAGAAAAGAATATGGTTCTGGCATATACATTATAAACATGAACAATTTATTGGTGCAGTTCCATGGTCTGTACCATGACAACCTATTGAACAATTACAACTCTTGCCTGTCTCTTTTTCTGTTATAGTCACTTGGAAAATAATTCTAAGCCAAATTAAATTCTGCTATCCACCTGCTCCCCACCTGCATCCAGGTGTTAGAGCATTACTGAAATAAATCATACTACCCTTCTGACTTAATCTTTGTGATCCCATATCTCCAATGGATGTGCAGTGGTATCACACAATCCTACTTCTCTAGGACAGTCACTTTACCATGCTCTGAGATATTATTCTGCTCATTTTCTTCCATCTAATTTAAACTTCTTACTCTCTTTTCACACCATTAATACTCAGCTGTAAAATATTCAACTTATCCTGCCTTGGCCACCCAAAGTACTAATGTCTTGGGGGCTGATCATGGTGACTTACATCTGTAATCCTAGTACTCTGGAAGGCTGAGGTAGGAGGATTGATTGAGGGCAAGAGTTTGAGACCAGCATGAGCAAGATTGACACCCCATCTCTACAAAAATTTGAAAAATATACAAGTGTGTGGTGATGCACATCTGTAGTTCCAGCTACTTGGGAGGCTGAGGCAGGAGAGTAGCTTGAGACCAGGAGTTTGAGGGTCCAGTGAGTATGAGGATGCCACTGCACTCTAGCCTGGGTGACAAAGTAAGAGCCTGTCTCACATACACACACAAATGATGTATTGGAATAGAACAAATTTACATTTCTATCACTAAATTTACCACTCAATCTTTACCTTTATTTAGAATAGATGAACTCTGCCTGCTATTATCTAAAGCCAACTCCAACAATTTTTTCCCAGCCTTTTCTCAAAGATTGCTCCTTCAACTGTCCAACCTTCAAAGACTTCTCCTACATCACCAATTTATCTCTCAATGTGTGACCATTACCAAGAATGTACAAATATAGCTTTTTCTCATACATGTTAACAAAATGTTTCCTCACCCTGTGGCCCTATTGACTTCACAGAAACATCTACCTATGAATTATCTGTATTTTGTATCTTTGCTGTCTCACCTTCCATTGCCCCCTTAGCCCAAAACAATGAAGTTTTCATTCCCTGCAAAATAGTTTCCTTAAAATTGCAGGTGAATACTGTGCTATTAAATCCAGTGGTCAGTCCTCAGTTCTCATGTTTCCTTATCCTTTGTTTAATTTGACCCTTTGTTTTGTTGACCAGAATTTTTATTTCAAAACTATTTCTCCTAGTTTTCTGCCTACTTCATTACTTCCTAATTTATTTTACTGGTTCCTCTTTTTCGATTTGTTCTCATTATGTGCATCCCTTCAGTCCTGAGCCCTACTGTCTATCTCCCTTCTATAGGTGGCCACATTTAGTTCTTCAGCTTCAAATGAAATCTGTTGATGTCTCCTAAATATATGTCTACAGCTCAGACTTCTGCTACATCCTTCCCATTTGTATTAGTTATCTATCACTGCATTAAAACATTATCCTAACCTTAGTGCCTTAAAACAACATCTGTTATCTCACACTTCCTGTGGGTCAGGAATCTAGGCATGTATTAGCTGAGTCCTCTGGCTTAAGATCTCTTACAAGGCTGCAATGAAAATGTTGGTTGGGGCAGCAGTCATCTCAAGGTTTGATTGGGACGGGATCCGATTCCATGTTCACTCAGTGGTGATTGGCAGGATTCAGTTCCTTGAAAGTTGAGCCACCTGCATTTTCTTGCTACTTTGGCTTTTCCACAGGTTAGCTCTCAACATTGCTCCATCAAAATGAGAATGTGAGAAAGTGTCAGTAAAATGTAAGTCACTGTTTTATAACTTAATCTCAGAGGTAGTATCCCATCACCTTATTAGCAAATCTCAAAAGTATGAGATTACACAGTCATGAATAATAGGAGACAGGTATCATATATGATATGATGAAGTCATATCAAACTTAAAGTATCCAGAAGAGAACAACTTCCTAACAACTTTCCAGACTTTGTATTGCCCCAGGGGTTCCCCATCTCAGATAATCGTAGCACAATAGACCTCTGTACTCTGACCAAACATGGGAATGATCTTGAACTTCTCTTTTACTTATTACCCATATCCAATCTACTAGCAACTTCTACTACTGTTATTTCAAAGTTATACATCATTTGATACTTTTCCATCATCTTAAATCTGCAGTCTAAGCCAATATCAATTGTTGTTTCAACTACTGCATTATCTTAAAACCTTACTGCTATCCCTTTTATCCTCTATTTTGTTCCATTATAGTCCATTATTCACATGGCAGTCAAGGAGAATGTTAAAAAAATGTGTACTATCTTATTAGTGCCTATACAGTGTCCAAGGGCTGCTGTAATAATCACCACAATCTGAGTAGCTTGAAGCAACAGAAATGTGTTCTCACAGTTCTGGAAGCTAGAAGTCAAAAATGAAGGTGTGAGCATGGCAATGCTCTCTTTGAAAGCTCCAAAGAGCAGGCTTTCTTCGTTCCTCTTGGCTTTTAGTGGTTACCAGCAATTTTGGCTTTCCTTGGCTTGTAGCTGTATCACTCTAGTCTCTACCATCATTGTCACTTGGCCTTCACCCTGATGAGTCCCTTTCCTTGTGTGTGTGTGTGTTTCTCTTTCCTTTTGTGTGTGTGTCTTTCCTTATGGGACACCAGTAATTGAATTTATAGCACACCCTAGTCTGTCTTGACCTCATCTTAATTACATTTGTGAAGACCTTTCCAAATAAGGTTGCATAGATAGGTACTCAGGGTTAAGACTTCAACATATCTTTTTGGATGACAAAATTCAACCCACAAAAGTCTCCTATTTTTATCTACAAATCACTTTTCACAACAAATAGAATAAAATGCAAGCTGCTTTCTCTAGTCAACAAACCACTGTGCAAATTGGCCCCTGTTTTTCAAGCCTCTTCTGGTTCCACTCTTCCCCTTATCCAATTCACTCCAATAACATTGGCTTTATTTCTCTTGTAGAACTATGCCAGGCTTGCTTTTGGTATCATAGCCTTTGCATATGCTCTACTCTCTTCCTGAAATTCCTGCCCCCTCCAGTATCCACATATAACTGTCTCCTCCTCGTGATTTAAATCCCAAATTATAGGCAACTTCTTGGAAAAATGAAAACAGTAACTTCTATACTCCATAACTCTATGCCCTCACAATGTATATCATTAACTGAAATATATTACTTATTTTTTACTGTGCTTTCTCTGGCAAAAATGCAAGCACAATGAAGACAGGTCTGTCTTGCTTCCTGTGATGTCTCCAGTATTCCAATATCTAAGACAGTGCATGGGGCATATGTTGGTTGATGAATTTATATGCCCATTATAACTTCAAAGAGCAGAATAATATGCATAACAGCTAAACAGATTCTGGGAAGTAGAATGCTAATTTACCTCTGATCTGAGTTTGTGGAAGTGGTAAAAATTGATGTGTAGTATTTCTAGATGTGGTGGAAAGAGCAGTCCATCTTAGAACTCAATTCTTAGAAAAATCCTCAAGCAGAGAAAATTATATGCTAAGTGCTGGGATGTTAAGAAGCAACCAGATCAAACAAGCATAAAGGAATTTATATTCTCTTTGAGGAAATAATGCAGCTCCTACAATAAAGTCAGAGCCTCAGATAGCAAAAACCTTTGAGCTGAGTGACTATAGCAAATACCTAGTTGAAAACTATATAAATATCACATAGAAAGAATTTTGGTTCATCAGACTTTGCAAGTACACATTTTCCAGAGAAGTAGTAGCAGTCTGCAGTTACTTATGTATGTACTTGTATTACATGTCTCAGAAATGTTTTATTTTATTTAAAATATTGTTAGTAGAAGACAAAGAGCCTAGTTTTCTTGCTACATGATCTTTGAAAAGGTATTCTGTATAGACAACAATAGTGTATATCTGATTGATAATTTCTATGGATTAATAAGATAGTACATGTCAAGTGCTTAGATACATGCCTGGCACACAGTAAGTGCTCCACAAAGGTTAATATTTGCTATTAATAGGCATGGAAAATAGAATATACAAAATAAGACATGAACTTGTAGGTGAATCACAATTATTTTCCAATGCTAATCATAAACAAGAATATTCCTGTTAGCGTTCTGACTTCCAAAATGTTATACTAGCTTTCCATTGCTGCTGTAAAATATTATCACAAATTTGGTGGTTCAAGGCAATGTAAACTTATTCTCTTATAGTACTGAAAGTAAGAAGTATGAAATGAAATTTATGGGACCAAAATTAGGGTGTTGGCAGGGCTGGTTCTTCTGGAGGCTCCAGGGGAGAATTCATTACTTGCATCTTCCATCTCCTAGAAGTTGCTGGAATTCCTTGGCTCACGGCTTCATCATTTGAATCTTCTGTCAGCATATGGCCGTCTCCCTAACTTTGATACTTTTGTTTTCCTCTTACAAAGATCCTTGTTATCTGAGATTATCTTCTTATCTCAAAATTCTTAACTGAACCATAACTTTGAAGTCCCTTTGGTCATGCAGCAAGTTCACCAGTTCTGGAGAATAGAGCATGGACATCTTAGGGGGCTATTATTCTATCTAGCACAGATACATTCACTGCCTTTTAATTAACAGGTATTTTCAAACAAATACAAATGTTCCTGTATAAAACAAAATAAAAACAAATATTTTATCATTCCTTTTTTCTTTATAAGAGGATTCTATTGACCTACTGGCACATAGGACAAGTACTTATAATTCTTTTCCTGGAAGCTTCACTGGTTATGTTCTCACTGAGTAATCCCAGGTGGCTGATAAGTGCCTTTACAAAAAGCAACAGGTTTTGCTATGTTCCGTGGCCTCAGAACTAATTGTTTTGTCTGATAAAACTAATTCTTCTCATTAGCGATTAAACATGTGCTCTGGAGGTACCATTGTGCCACAGATTACTTGGCAACATCTGAAGACATTTTTGATTGTGACAACTGGATGAAAGTGCTACTGGAGTTAGTGAGTAAAGGCCATGGATACTGCTAAATATCTTCCTATGAACAGGAAACCCTCCCCCAAAAGAATTATTTACCCCCAAATGTTAATAGCACTGTGTTTTGGAAAACCTATCATAGAAAACTTTAAGAAGAAAACCTGTGCTATTGCTTGGACCTTTGCTTTTAAAGTGTGGTACATGGACCAGCAGCTTTGGCATCATGGGAATCATTAGTCTCTTTGAAAATTCCCCAAGTGATCTCAACATGCAGCCAAGGCTGAAAATCACTGCCTTAGCTCTTCTCCCATTATCCTCTCCTCCTCACAAGTTGTTATGGCTGTGAGTTTATAAGGTGTAACTGGAGACATAAAACTTCAAAAGAAAAAAAAAACACACACACACATAGCTAACATCATATATTGGAGCTTTAATTAACATAAAGCCACTTTTTTTCTTGAGTATTGTAATTTATTTCCTCAATGGGTTGAATTTTAACACACAGAAATGTGATAAGGGTCAGGTTTATTCCACTATCCATTAAATATATTGGCAGGAAGAACTCACAAAGGAGGGTAAACCCACTCAGCTAGTATCATGTTTGCAGCCCACAAGAGCAATGATAGAATATACCGTTTGCTTTCCCTCTCTGGCTTTGTCACTTGCCTCATCCAGTCTGCTGACTTCAGAAGCCAAAAAGTTTCTTTGGTATGAGCTTTTGCAGCTGAATTACAGTGGAAGGCATGATGAATACGGAAGGCGTAAGAAAGGTGAATTAGAAAAGTGGCAGATGGAAACTGTGTAGTGTTTTTATTTATGCTTTCTATTCTTGTACACAGTGCACTTTCCATTTTAGCCAGTCAGGTTCATCCATTTACTGGATTTTCTCCTGTCACCAAATAAGTATGAGTTGTATTGAATTTCTTGGAATTCTTTTGCAGAATACGAAGCATTTTGATTTCCCCAATAATTCTCAGTAATTTAAGTTTGCAGTTATTACACATAGTTAATTCAGTTAAGGCTATAGTTATTTGCATAGCACTATAAATGTTCTGTGGTAATGAAGGATAATAGAGATCCAACTGGGCAGCACCGTTTAATACTGATCATACATTATTGTATTGGTTTTCTTGATTTTCACAGGAATCCTCTGAGATGGTGACTAGTTGCCAGACCATTTTACAGATGAACGAAATGAGAATCGGGAAGGTTAAGTATTAGTAAACTGTCCAGGTTTACATAGCTAGTAAGAAGTTGAGGCAGGCTTCAAACACAGGCAGTTTTACTCCTGAGTGTATGCACTTAACCTTAATTGTATATTTCTTCAAGCCTGTATTTATGGACTAGCATCAGCTAGTGCCAGGAATTTTCAAAGCTATAGTTGGTTACGTTAGGCAACTCTATATTTTGTAGGCAATGATTCCATACATCTCAAATGACCTTGATACGGAGACTTTTTTTCTTCAAAGCTATGTCCCAGCTCTCTCATTCCCCTAAAATGGGTAATTTCCTTGCTTTTTCAAATCAGAGAGAAAGATATAATCTCTAAATAGACTTGGTTTTTCCTGTTGATGATAATGTTATGGAAATAGACTTTTGCTATGCATCTTTGCAATTCCACTGATGTCTTATTTAGCTCTCTTGAAGGTGCCTTTATAGTGTTGTTCACGTGGTTTCTGAGTAAAACCCCATGATACTAAGCATTAACTTGAATACAAAATCTAACCCAAGGTACTTTATAGTAATTTTTAAATGTCTTTTTAAAAATTTTATTGACTATTGACAAATTATATGTATTAATATTTATGAGGTACAGAATGATACTATTTATATAATAAATACATTGTGTACAATTTGGAAAGATTTGATCAAATTAATTAACATATTTGTCATTTCAAATACTTGTTTAAAACTTTAAAAAGCACTTCCCTACTTTCATAGCACTTACTGACTAACTTGATAATAATAAATCTATGTAGTGTTAAAACATAATTTTCAAAAAAAGATGAAAAATATTAAATGAATGAACATGGGTCAAAAATTTTATTTACATCACTAATTAATGAGAAAACTGGAAAAGATGTCACAACTAGCTTTAAAAAAGCTGTCAAAGGAACACAATTTTATATGCAGTAAAGGAATATTGAAATGCATTGACCATAACATATCTATTTATAGGGCAATGAGTGATTGAATTTTACCAGACATAACTAATATGCATTTCTGAAGACAAGACTTATTTGCATTGCTATAGCTTTCTAGATGCTCATTTTATCATTAAAAAATTGCGAGATTGCTTATTCAAAGAAAAAGGTGCACATATGGAATCAGATATTTCTCAGGGCATCCAAATCACCTCAAAGGATAGCCAATGATCTTTATTGCTCATTACAGAGTTTCAGGTGTTTTCCTAAAGTTGGATCCTGTGGATGCATTTATCAGCATAGCTCTTCTATGGTATACATTTCATTCTTTCAATTCGCCAATAAATACTTAGAGTATGTTATCTACTTGGAACAGCTTAGTGGGTATGATAAACAGACTAGTAAATTGTGTGTGTGTATGGGTATGTGTCTTTGTGTCTGGAATCTGTTTTAATTAGATTCTCAGTGCTAACTTTGTGTTTTTAATAATGATTCATTAACATGGATCTTATGGCTGAGAATAGTAGAAATTGTTGTGGTGAGAAAATATTGTACATAATGTGATTTATCAGGATGACTCTTGCATTTAGAAATATGTATTTTTAACTTGTAGAATTAAAATTATATTAAATTGTCCAGATTCCTAAAATTATTGAGATAATTTGATTCTTTAAAACATTTTCTTTTTTTATTAAATCATAGCTGTGTACATTAATGCAATCACAGGGTACAGTGTGATGTTTTCATATACAATTTGAAATACTCTCATCAAACTGGTTAACGTAACCTTCATGTCATTTTCTTAGTTGTTGTGTTAAGACATTCATACTCTGCTTTTAGAAAGATTCACTTGTACCCTTATAAGATAAACCATAGAGGTGACCCCACCAATCACTCTCTCTCCACCCATCCTCCTCCCTCCCCGCCCCTCTCCCTCCCTATATTCTAAGGCTATAATTAGGTTATAGCTTTCCTATGAAAGATATAAATTAGTTTCATAATAGGGCTGTGTACATTGGTTACTTTTTCTTCCATTCTTGAGATACTTTGCTAAGAAGAACATTTTCTTTTTTTTCTTTATTCAATGATAGCTGTGTGTATTAATGCAATCATGGGGGGTACAGTGTGGTGTTTTCATACACAATTTGAAATATTTTCATGAAACTAGTTAACCTAGCCTTTATGTCATTTTCTTAGTTATTGTGTTATGTCATTTATATTCTACTTTTAGAAAGATTCACTTGTAACCTTGAAAGATAAACCATAGAGGCGATCCCTCCTATCACCCTCCCTCCACCCATCCACACCGTCCTTTCCCCTCCCCCTCCCCATATTCTTAGGCTATAATTAGGTTATAGCTATATATGAAGGCTATAAATTAGTTTCATAATAGGGGTGTGTACATTGGATACTTTTTCTTCCATTCTTATGATACTTTGCTAAGAAGAACATTTTCGAGCTCCATCCATGTAAACATGAAGGAGGTAAAGTCTCCATCTTTCTTTAGGGCTGCATAATATTCCATGGTTATGTATACCACAATTTATTGATCCATTCGTCTGTCACTGGGCACTTGGGCTTCTTCCATGACCTAGCAATTATGAATTGGGCTGCAATGAACACTCTGATACAAATATCTTTGTTGTAATATGATTTTTGGTTTTCTGGGTATATACCTAATAAAGGAATTGTAGTATCAAATGGCAGATCTATTTTTAGTTTTCTAAGTGTTCTCCAGACGTCTTTCCAAAAGGAACATATTAATTTGCATTCCCACCAGCAGTGTAGAAGTGTTCCCTTTTCTCCACATCCACGCCAGCATCTCTGGTTTGGGGATTTTGTGATGTGGGCTAATCTTATAGGAGTTAGGTGATATCTCAAAGTAGTTTTGATTTGCATTTCTCTGATGATTAAGGATGGTGAGCATTTTTTCACATATCTGTAGGCCATGCACCATTCTTCTTTAGAGAAATTTCTCTTCAAGTCCCTTGCCCACCCTGAGATGTATCGCTTGTTCTTTTCTTGCTAATATGTTTGAGTTCTCCATGGATTCTGGTTACTAAACCTTTGTTAGAGACATATCCTGCAAATATCTTTTCCCATTCTGAGGGCTGTCTACTTGCTTTACTTACTGTGTTCTTGGCTGTGCAGAAGCTCTTTAGTTTCATCAGGTCCCAATAGTGTATTTTGGATGTTGCTTCAATTGCCCAAGGGGTCCTCCTCATAAAATTTTTGCCCAGGCCGATTTCTTTAAATGTTTTCCCTACACTTTCTTCTAGTATTTTTATAGTTTCATGTCTTAAGTTTAAATCTTTAATACAGTGTGAGTCTATCTTAGTTAATGGTGAAAGGTGTGGGTCTAGTTTCAGTCTTCTACAGGTCACCAGCCAGTTTGCCCAGCACCATTTGTTAAATAGGGAATCTTTTCCCCACTCAATGTTTTTAATTGGCTTGCCAAAGATCAGGTACCGGTAGGTAGCTGGATTCATCTCTTGGCTCTCTATTCTGTTCCATACATCTACCTCTCTGTTTTTGTGCCAGTACCATGCTGTTTTGATCACTATCAATTTATAGTATAGTCTGAGGTCTAGTAACATGATTCCTCCTGCTTTGTTTTTATTTCTGAGTAATGTTTTGGCTATTCCAGGTTTTTCCTGATTCCATATAAAATGAAGTATTATTTTTTCTAGATCTTTAAAGTATGACAGTGGAGCTTTAATAGGGATTGCATTAAAATTACATATTGCTTTGGGTCGTATAGACATTTTAACAATGTTGACTCTTCCTAGCCGTTACCATGGTATAAAATATTTTCTAAAGAAATTTTAAAGAGATATAAATGTGAAAACCAGTACGTGTTCTTTTTCTTTTGCAAACTGAGGAAGCATATAGCAATATGGAAGAGAACCAAAATTAATAAAATTATTTATAATAGCAAGATCATACAATCTGCTGTGCTTTTTTTATAGTTACTTTCAATTATTTATACCAATATTATTCATAATAAGGATTGTGATCTCTATATAGCATTGTATTGTGTATTCTACTTTTATCTCTTTCCCTTTTATTGTGACTGTTTTTCCAAGTGATTAATTTAAAAAATATTTGTGAAGGCTAAATAATATTCTATCTTATAGATATTCTCTATAATTTCTTTTAATAATCCTCTCTATAGGTAAATTGAACATTTAATAATGCTTTATTAAATATCTCTTTACATATATCTCTGTCTGGATTGGTGAATAAAGTTGTATATTAATTAGCAGTTGTTTGCATAACAAATTACTACAAATTTAGCAATTTAAAACTACACAGTATACTATTGCATTGTTTATGTGGGTCAGGAGTTAGGACACAGCTTGGCTGAGTCCTCAGCCTAGCATCTCATAAGGCTGAAATTGAGGGTCATCTGGGACTCAAATCCCATCTGAAACTCTAGATCCTCTTCCAAGCTTATGTGATTGCAGACAGAATTTATTTTCTAGTGGTTTTAGGATGGAGGCCCTCAGCTTTTAGAGGTGCTTATCATTCCTTGCTATGTGGCTCTCTCAGAAACATGGCAGGTTCTACCTGAAGACAAACAGTAGATCATGTCTACTGCTTCATATTTTTCTGTCTTCAATCCCTAAAGACCCTCTTTGAAAGGACCACCTGGTTAGGTTGGGTCCATTCAAGGATAATCTGCATTTTAATTAACTTTAAAGCACCTACTTAGGACCTTAATTACACCTACAAAATCTCTTTACTTCTGCGATATAATATAACCTAATAGTGGGTGTGATAGTCATCATATTTATAGGCCACATCATACTGAAAGAAATGAGATTCTATAGGTTGTAGATATAAGGGGGTGAGAATTTTGGAGACCCTCTCAGGTTTTTTACTACCATAGATGGATTCCTGGAATCAGGATGGTTGAATCACAGTGGTCAAATATTTTGAATGTTATATATTGAGAAATTGCTTTCCCCTAAAATTCTACCAACATTCACTCTCAACGTCAATCAGTTTATGAGCATGCTTGTCTTACTGAATCCACATTTACAAAATAATCATTTAAGTAACTTTTGTTATTCCTTTTTCCCTTCAATTATATATATGAAGATTTTGTGATCGTATGATACCTTTAAATTTTATAATGTATTCTAATATTTTTTATGAAAGTCCTATTTAATTCCTCTTTTTTCCCTCTAAATTTTTTTCTTGTTCATTCTTCCATTTGAATTTTAGGTGTGATTTATCAAGAAACACAATAAAAATCCCATTAGGATTTTTTACCTAATATCAATTTGGAAAAATTTGACTTATTTTTGCCAAAATTGATAAAGATGACAATATTTTAATCCTAGAGCACATTATTTGTTAGAATTTGTAATGGAATAAAAGTTTTCTAACTTTTTGTACTCATAGCCTACCAATAATGAAAATTTTATGTTTCCCTTTTTCTAATATTTGTATTTATAACAATTATTCTTCTTTCCAGGTTCCTTTTACAGCCTAAGAATTCTAAATCAAAGGTCAATGACAAAACTAGCATTATTATTGCCATCATAACTATAGTCTTATAAAGTTTATTATATCTCATATTAGTTTTAGTACTTTGTCAGTTTTTTTAAAAAAATATTTTCTATATTTTAACAACCATAGCTGTGATTCTTTCTTCCTTAGAACAAACTCTATTCCTTGAAAGTTTGAAAGTACTCACCTATGTTATTTTCTGAAATCAACATGTTTGATGTTTAATAGCATTTTAAATTGTTAAATACCTTTTGGCTTATTCATAATTTTATTTTGTTTAATAAATTTTGGTAATTTATATTCCCAGAAAGTGATCCATTTTGTAAAATTTACAAATTTAGTAAAATTCAAAGTATTCTCAATAGTTTGTATTATTGTATATTTTATAACATTTTCCTCACTTCTTTTGTTTATATCATTGCTTTAGTTTCTTAGTTGATTGGATAGAAGTTTGGTCCACTCTTTGTAATGCATCCTGGTTATTACATTCCTTCTACAAGTACTTTTGTTTTCCCTTTGGTGAAAGCACACGGTCAGGACTTCCTCAGAGTCTGGCAAA
This sequence comes from Galagoides demidoff, assembly GCA_963574575.1. NCBI lineage: Eukaryota > Metazoa > Chordata > Mammalia > Primates > Galagidae > Galagoides > Galagoides demidoff. Next base: position 338 of record CAUYQV010050140.1, on the reverse strand, counting down.
TCCTCTCCTTTCCATATTCCTATGCAGTTTTGAGCCACTCTTGGTGCCACCCAGTAGGTGTACCAATTACTCTGTAGTTACTACTCTTACTGTTTCAGTCTATAGGTTTGCAGGACATTCCTCAGCAGTTTATGCCAGGTTGTTTCACAGTAAACTCCATAATGTTTAATTCTGAGAAATAAGGAACACACATTTTTTTTTTTTTTGAGATGGAGCCTCAAGCTATCCCCCTGGGTAGAGTGCCATGGCAACACAGCTCATAGCAACCTCCAACTCCTGGGCTCAAGCGAGTCTCCTGCCTCCGCCTCCCAAGTAGCTGGGACCACAAGCGCCCACCA
>CAUYQV010050137.1:0-21078 GCA_963574575.1 Galagoides demidoff | reverse complement strand
CATCACAGCTCATAGCAACCTCCAACTCCTGGGCTCAAGCGAGTCTCCTGCCTCCGCCTTCCAAGTAGCTGGGACCACAGGCGCCCGCCACAACGCCTGGCCATTTTTTGGTTGCAGCCATCATTGTTGTTTGGCGGGCCCAGGGCTGCGGATTCAAACCCTCCACCTTAGGTGTACATGGCTGGCGCCTTAGCCAATTGAGCCACAGGCGCCCAGCCAGAATTTCAACTTATGTAGCAAGTAATTTAGAGAATGAGTAGGAATTCCAGATTTATTAAAAGGCTCACTTGGCTTGGCACCTGTACCACAGTGGATACAGCACCAGCCACACACATTGAGGTTGGTGGATTGTAGCCCAGCCCATGCCAGCTAAACAACAGTAACAACTGCAACATGAAAATGGCCGGGCATCCTGTCGGCTCCTTAGTTGCTGCTACGTGGGAGCTAAGACAAGAGAATCACTTGGTCCCAGGAGGTGGAGGTTGCTGTGAGCTGTGATGCCATGGTACTCTACCCAGGGTGACAGCTTCAGGTTCTGTCTAAAAAATAAATAATAGTAATAAAAATATATAAAAAAAATTCTGGAAAATTTTTTTCAAAGAAAGTTTATTTTTCAAAATAAACTTCAAATTTCTAGTTTACTCTGGGCAAACAAATCAGCAGGATTGGCCTCACTTTCCTTAACCTATATCTAAATGATATCTTAATTTTCTTCAAATGCTTATTTTAAATAGTATGATTTCTCATATTTTACAAAGTTAGTATTTTTATTTTATTGATAAATGTTTTTTGATTGTTTCTAAAGGGTGAGTTAAACCTTTTCACCTTTTTTTTTGTTGTTGAGACAGAGCCTCAAGCTGTCACCCTGGGTAGAGTGTTGTGGCATCACAGCACACAGCAACCTCTAACTTCTGGGCTCAAGCGATTCTCCTGCCTCGGCCTCCCAAGTAGCTGGGACACAGGCGCCCTCCACACCACCAAGCTAGTCTTTGGTTACAGCCATTATTGTCGTTTGGTGGACCCAGGCTGGATTCGAACCCACCAGCTCAGGTGTATGTGGCTGGTGCCTTAGCTGCTTGAGCCACAGGTGCCGAGCCTCAGCTATTTTTTGGCTGTAGCCATCATTGTTGTTTGGTGGGCTAGGGTAGATTTGAATCCACCAGCTCAGGTGTATGTGGCTGGTGCCTTAGCCACTTGAGCCACAGGTTTTGAGCCCCTGTTCAGTTTTTGTAAAAATAATAATATATTAATAACATAATAAAAATTATCTTTATTGTTTTCAAATGTTTATTAACATTTTCTGATGTACATCTCATATTAATAAATCATACATTTTATTGAAAGATGGTACAAAAAATATTCAGTATACCTGCTCTCATCCAACAAAATGTTAACTAATATTAACCAAAAATACCTGGGCTCAGTGCCTGTTGTTCAATGGTTAGGGCGCCGAGGGTGGAGGGTTTGAACCTGGCCTGGGTCTGCTAAACAACAATGATAACTACAACGACAACAACAAAAATAATAGCCCAGCATTGTGGCAGGCACCTATAGTCCCAACCACTTGAGAGGCTGAGACAAAAAAATCACTTAAGCCCATGAATTTGAGGTTGCTGTGACATAGCATTCTACCAAGGATGACAAAAGTGAAACTTTGTTTCAAAAAGCAAGAAGAAATACCTGCTTTGGTTCAGTCCACAGTCATAATGGAACATTGTAGTTATCTAGAAAAGAGAACTTTTGTGTGAGATGTAGAGGAACTGTTGCCAGCGGTAGAATGCTATAGCATCTCATCCCAGCGTAGAACAACTTCCAACACGTGAGTTCAAGCAATCCTGCTTTAGCCTTCCAAACTCCTGGCTGTACTATCATTCTTTTAGTAGAGATGGGGTCTCACTGTTGCTTAGCCTGGTCTTGAACTCCTGTGGTCCACCTATCTTCCCACCTCATCCTCCTAAAATGCTAGGATTGGATGTGTGAGTGACTGCACCCTACCACGTCTTGGCTTTTATGAATAATGCTGTGATGAATGTGATGAGGACGTGTATCTTACTTATCTGCGGTGCGTAGTTAGGATATATATTCAGATAAGAGATTGCTGGATGAAATCATAGCATTTATTTATTTATTTATGAGACAGTCTCACTATATCCCCCTCAGTAGAGTGCAGTGGAGTCACAGCTCGCAGCAACCTTCAACCATTGGGCTTAAGCAATTCTTTTGCCTCTGCCTCCTGAGTAGCTGGTACTACAGGCCCCCGCCACAATGCCAGGCTATTTTTTTGTTGTTGTAATTGTCGTTGTTTGGTAGGCCCTGGCCAGGTTTGAACCTGCCAATCCCGGTGCATGTGGCCAGTGCCCCAGCTACTGAGCTAAAGGCTCAGAGTCAAATAATAACTTTAAATTTTCGTTTTCTGAGAAACTTTTAGTCATTTTAATAGCATCTGCTATATTTTCTTCATCAACTTTGCTAAAAGTTTCTAATTTCAATGTTTCCTTGACACACGTTTTTTAGGGTTCACTATGAGTATGATGTAACATTTCATTGTGATTTTGCGTCAGATTTCCCTAAGAATTAGGACTTCAGATAAACTTTGAAATGCTCATTGGCCATTCATAGTTCTTTGAAAAGTGTTAGTGAGCTCCTGCCATCTACCTGGTTCTGCCCTCTAGAATGTTAGGATTATAGACATGAGCCACTGCTCTAGGCCTCTTTTAAATTTTTCTTTTTTTTCTTTAGAGACAGAGAGTCTCATTTTATTGGCCTCAGTACAGAGCTGTGGTATCATAGCTTACAGCAACCTCCAAATCCTGGGCTAAGGCAATTCTTTTGCTCAGCCTCGAGAGTAGCTTAGAATACAGTTGCCCGCCACAATGCCTGGCTGTTCTTTATTGCAGTTTGGCTGGGGCCAGGTTCAAACCGGCCACCCTCAGTATATGGGGCCTGTGTCCTACCCACTGAGCCATAGGTGCCACCACTATTTTTAAATTTTTAAAGTACATCCCCTCACCTCAGTCAATTCTGTTTGTACTTGTTACCTATACATGTTATACCAAAATTTGCCAGACATACATGGATAAGGAAAATGGGAATCTGTAATTATATGTACCATTGTTTACAAAATATTCATTATAAGATTTTCCATCATATTTTTCTGTGGGAAAATAAAGAGACTTATATCCTAAAATATAATATCACTTTTTTTTTAATCTCTGAGTGACTTTGAGACACTTTTTTGTTATAATTTTGCATGACATTATTCAACTTTGTATACTTTCTTTTTTTTTTTTTTTTTTTTTTTTTGAGACGGAGCCTCAGGCTATCCCCCTGGGTAGAGTGCCATGGCATCACAGCTCATAGCAACCTCCAACTCCTGGGCTCAAGCGAGTCTCCTGCTTCCGCCTCCCAAGCAGCTGGGACCACAGGCGCCCGCCACAACGCCTGGCCATTTTTTTTGGTTGCAGCCATCATTGTTGTTTGGTGGGTCCGGGCTGGGGATTCGAACCTGCCACCCTAGGTGTACGTGGCTGGCGCCTTAGCCAATTGAGCCACAGGCGTCGAGCCATTAAAAAAGCATATTAATGAAAATTATACTAATATGGTCACCAGACTCTGAATCTTTAAAACAAACTAAGTTGAGGAAATTACTAAACTTGTCATAAAATAATTAAAATTTGAATAGAAATAATGTCTTATCCTTACTAAATTTAAGGTTAAGGGTGGTTACTCTTAATATATATATATATTCTTTCATTTTCATATTATTTTACCTTTTTCTTATCCCCAGTTGAGTATACATTCAAATTATTATCTTTTAAAATTATTTGGAAGAGTGTCATTCTATGTTGATATATTACCAAACAAGTACCCCTTTAATTTATTTTGTTTTATTTTGTTTGAAAGATTTCAGATGATCTTAGTTCACTGTCTATACATATACGAAATGTTTAACTGTGTTATAAACAAAATTTATGAATAAGAAATATTCAGAAGTCACTTCCAATCAATTTTACCATACTCTTCTTCTTTACATATAGTTAATCATTTTCTTTTTAAAAATTTTATGTTTTTTTGTTTCATATGTATATAAAGATGTGAACATATATTTTCCTATCTCTTAATTATCTGTTTATGTGTCCCTTCCCTTTTAGAGGGCATGTTTTTGAAAGAATGGGCTGTAGATCATCTTTCTATTAAGATCAGCACGGAATATCTTCTATAAATACCACTTAATAGACTGTCATTTGACAGATGCTTAATAAATTCACCTTTTATTTCAAATGACTAAGCTCAACTTACGTAAAAGGGAATTGCATTGCAAGTGTATTTTTTTGGAGGGGGGGAGGGAGGTTGTAGTTTTTGGCCAGGGCCAGGTTTGAACCCACCACCTCTGGTATATGGGACCAGCACCCTACTCCTTTGAGCCACAGGTACAGCCCTTGCAAGTGTATCTTATTAGGAAAATTCAAATGATATAATAGCAACCCTTTGTATAGCAGAGTATCCAGCTAATGTGATGGACGAGGCAAAGGACAATCTTTACCGGCCCCCAAGCATTCCTGTGGGCACCTGGAGAATATGGTTTGGGACTAGAAAAAGCACTACTAAGAGCGGGAGAGGAATTTTCCTCTTTTTTCTAGTATATACTACGAAATATAAAAATAAAGAAAAAACTACCAGAAATGGATTCACCATTATGGATTAACTTAGGTAAATTATTCCTTGAGCCACTCTTAATCTTTTTAATAACAAAAAATAATATTATGTAATTACTTAATATGGACATTAATGTTGCAGAAAGAATTTCTGTATATTTAGCGCACAGTTTCTCCTATAATGTTATCCACAGCTTTATTTAATACACCTGATTCTTGATATATTATTATGTTTTAAAACACTTTTCTATATTAAAATATGAATACTCTTTCCTAAAGGCTTTAAGTGCTCAGTGTATATAAAGATCATAGTAGCAATTTTGCAGTGAACATTAGTTGTAACATGTCAAAAGTGAGATGAATTTATATAAAATACTACTTCCCATCTAGAGATAATATGATGACTGTCATATTTATTTTTATCTTAGAACCCAGGCTATCTACACTACCTCCTGTCTCAGCCGAGACACTTCACCTGGGCAGAAGTTATGTCCTAGGAACTTCTCACACTCCATGATTTATGACTTTTATAACAAATGCACTCTCCTTCAATGATACCTAGAAAATATACCTTTATTTTCAAAGGTCATGTAACTATTTGTATACAAGTTGCTGTGACACCATGTTTTTATATAGACACATCTACAATGTGTACTATCCGTCAACTCTCCACTCTCCTGATAATAACAAGAATTTCTGCCTGGGGACACAGAAACAGTTGGAAAAGCACTCAAAGAATCTTGATTTGAAGGGCCTAGGGTGTAGTTGGAACAAAGAACAAAGGACAAAAGTGCTCAAATTAAAAGAAGATATGGAGCCTTGTGACATCAAATGGTGTTTTTGATATAGTCTCCAGAAAAGATGAAAACAAAGAATAGTCTTCAACAGAAAATTTATCTGTACAGTTTTACCTATTTACAATTTTAATTATTAGGGAAACAAGTACATTTTTTTCCAGAAATAACTAGTGGTCAATTCATAAATGTTTTGATTATTTTTCTTCCTTGATGGTGTTCTTCAATATAACACTTTGATCTTTATGAATTTATGAACAGAATATATACACCCAATTTGTATTAGTACATAATATTCATCTGTGTAATACTTTAATAGACTAAAAAAACAACCATAACTACATTTTGCTTGCTTCCAAAGCAAAATATCATCATGGTGATGTTTAGCAACTGTCCGTGTGACTGAGAGGACTATGTGAAAAATTGCTTCTAAAATGCATATTGTGAAGATATTTGGAGAATTCATTGGCACTGTTAGGCTCGTGCTTTATTTTAGGGTTCATTTTTCCTCGGACGACCATATTTGATGATAATCAAGTAATAGAAATGTACATATTTTATTAATATTCAAATGTAAAGAACATTAAAGTTATTTATGTTCTAAAGGCAAGATGCTAAGTTAACACGTAATTAATGTGTTTTATAATTTCTATTTGGGGGTCCATCTCAGAAGCTGCAAAATTTCCCATTAGAAAGCATAGTTACCTGATTTTTAAATGCCAAGTTCTGTGAATTACTTCTGTCAAATAACAGAACACAGTAAAAAGCATGTGATAAAACACATCCACTATTCTATTATATATAGATGTAGAGATTTCAGACTAGTGGTAAAGTCTTTTTTTTTTTTTTTTAAAGACAGAGTCTCTTTCTGTTACCCTTGGTAGGGTGCTGTGGCATCATAGCTCACAACAACCTCAAACTCCTGGGATCAAGCAATTCTCTTGCCTCAGCCCCAAGTAACTGGGACTATAGGCTCCCACCATAATACCCAGCTATTTTTAGAGACTAGGACTTACTCGGTCACTCTTTCTCAGGCTGGTCTCGAACCTGTGAGCGCAGGCAGTCCACCCATATTAGCCTCCCAGAGTGCAAGGATTACAGGCATGAGCCACTGTACCCCGCCTAAAAGGTACTCTTCATTATGTCACAGTGTTGTAATTTAAGTTGGCGCTGAAACCCACCCCACCATGATCCTAGACCCAAAAAGACACTCACACAAAGTCTTCTTTGAAGAAATATTGCCTGTATGAAGACTTCTGCACGATATTATAGTTCATGGTTGATTCCAAGTGAGTAAACATTAATTATTTTGCTTTTTAAGGGAAATGCTAAACACACATAATCATAGCCTTCCACCAAGTCAGAAATTCAAATGTTCCAATAAAAAGCTGGGAGAGCTTGGACAACTATTTTTACCTTTATAAAGCCTTCCTTATGCAAAATATTAATTATCGAATTTGTCAAGGCACCGAGAAGGTTAACTGAAACAACAGTTCAGAGTGTAGTGCTTAATTACTTTTCTTGAATGTAGAGTGATCCTTATGTCTATTCTAACACAAACCATAGCCAACTAAGTGTTGATGCTCGAGTACCATCTACTGACTACAGCATATGCATTTTGTCCTATTTAAAACTATGAAGGAATGTGGTTTTCTTTGGACACATGAGCCAGTGCTGAGCCCTGCCTTGTCTAAAACATCATTACAGTTCCATGGAGTTTAGCATTCTTCACCTACAATCAGAGTCTTTGCGGCAGTGTGACTACATTCCTTTTTTATTGTTGTTTTTTTATTTCAGAATATTATGGGACACAAACATTTTGTTTAAATGAATTGCTTTTTTAAGATTTGAGTCAAACTTATAAGTATACCCATCACCCAGATACTGTGCATGTGTCCGTTAGGTGAGAATTTACCTGTACCCTCCTCTGCCCTTCCATCTGCTTCATTTCCATTGAGTTTCACTTCCATGTGTGCTCGTGAACATTGAAAGCTTGGTTCCAGTTCAGGAGTGAGTTTTTGTTGTGTTTGTCCATTCTCCTGAAACTTTACTTAGAAGAATGGTCTCCAGTTTCATCCAGGTTGTTACAAAAAGTATTGGTTTTAACAATTGAGTAGTTTTCTATGGTGGTACATATACCGCATTCTATTACTCTACTCATGCACTGAGAAGAGGATGGGTGGTTTCCACATCCTTGTGCTTATAAATTGTGCTATTATAAATATTTGAGTGTAAGTGCCTTTTTTAATAAAATGACTTTTTGATTCTTTGGGTAAATACCTAGTAGTAGGATTTCTTGTTCAAATCACAGGTCTACTCTTAGCTCTTTGAGGTCCCTCCATACTACTTTCCAAAGTGATTGTACTAGTTTTTAATACCATCAGCAGTGTGTAAATGTTCCTTCCTCTCCATATCCATGCCATTCTTTGTTGTTTTGGGACACTTTGATAAATGCCATTGTCACTGTAGTTAGCTGATATCTGATCAAGGTTTTGATTACATTCTCCTGAGGATTAGAGATGTTGAGAATTTTTCCAAATGTTTAGTGGTCATTAGACTATCTTATTTTGAAAAGCTTCTATCATGTCTGCTTCCCAGTTTTTTTTATGAGGTTGTTCTATTTCTTTCTTGCTGATTTGCTTGGGTTATTTATAGATTCTGGTTATTAGCACTTTATTGGTTGTGTAGCATGCAAGTATTTCCCCCCATCCTGTAGTTTGTCTATTGCTCTTTTGGTTGTATCTTGACTATGAAGAAGCTTTTTAATTTATTTAAGTCCAATTTATCAATTTTTGTCATTGCTGTTATTGACTTTAGAATGTTACCCATATATTCTTTGCCTAGGCTGATATATATGATAATTTTCCAACATTTTCTACTAGTATTCTTAGACTTTCATGTCTTAAGTCTAAGCTCATCCATCATGAGCTAATTTTTGTGAGTAGTGAGAGATATGGACCCTGTTTCAGGCTTTTTCATGTGGCTATCTGATTTTCCCAGCACCACTTATTGAATAGGGTGTATGTTATTTGTCAAAGATTAGATGGCAGTAGGAGGATGGTATCATATCCCAATTCTCTATTCTGATCAATAGGACTATGTCTCCATTTTGATGCCAGTAGCATGCTGTTATTGTAGCCTTGTAATTTGGCTTGACTTCTGGTAAATTGATGCCTTCTGATTTCTTCTTACTGGGTAAGCTTGCATTGGCTATTCAGTGCCTTAGTTTTATACAAAGTGTAGAACAATTTTTTCTAGATGTGCAAAAAATGAGATTGGCATTTAGTAGGGATTGCAATGAATCTATAAATCACTTTGGGTAGTATAGAAATTTTAACAGTGCTGATTTTTCTGATCCATAAGCATGTTTTTTCATCTGTTTGCATCCTCTGCTATTTCTTTCCTCAGTGTTTGATAGTTCTCCTTATAGAAGTCTTTCAACTCCTTGGTTAAAGATATTTCTGGGTATTTTATCTTCTCTGATTCTATTGTGAAAGTTATAGATTGACAGTTGTGGCATATATGATAGCTACTGATTTGTTTACATTGATTTTGTAACCTGACTCTTCACTAAATTTTTGAATTTCGAGAATGTCTTGGTTGAATATTTGGGGTTTTATAGATATAAGATCTGATATCAGCAAAGAGAGACATTTCAACCTCTTCTTCCCCTTTTGAATACTCTTCTTTTCCTTATCTTGTCTGATTTCTCTTCCTAGGATTTCCAGCCTATGTTGAATAGAAGTGGTGATAGTGGGCAACCTATTCTGGTTTCATTTTGAAGCAGTAATGATTTTAATTTGTCCCTGTTCAATATGGAGCTGGCTGTGCCATTCTCATATATGAGTATTATAATTTTGAGGCATGTCCCATCTATGCCCATTATGTTAAATGTTCTTTTCAATTGAAGTTGCTGAATTTTTCCAAATGTTTTTTCAACATCTATTAACAGGGTCACATGAACTTTGTTTTTATGTTTATTTATACAGTGAATTATGTTTACAGATTTGACTGTGTTGAACCATCCTTGCATCTCTGGGATAAAGCCCTCTTGCTGTGGCAAATTATTCTTTCAACATACAGCTGAACTCAGTTTGCTAAAATTTTATATAGAATTTTTTTCATCTATATAGTTAACAAATACTGGCCTGTAGTTTTCTGCTTTAGTCATTTCATTTCCTGGCTTTGGTATCAAGGTGATATTGGCTTCATAGTATGAGTTGGGATGGATTCCTTCTTCCTCCAGGTATGAAATAATTTGTGCAAGATAGCTACCTATTATTCTTTGTGGGTTTCATAAAATTTTGTTGTGTAACTGACTGTCCAGGATTTTTGTTGTTGTTGTTGTTGAAAGATTCTTTTATTACTATTTCAATTTTGGTCTTGATATTGGTCTATTCAGGTGTTGTATTTCTTCCTGATTAACCTTAATAAGGTTATAATTTCCCAGAATTTTTTCATTTCCTCCACGTTTCCGAGCTTATAAGCATAGCAGTTTTCACAACATTCAAAGATGACATTTTGCATTGATGTGATATAGTTGTGATTTGTTCTTCATCATTTCTGATTGAGCTTATTAGTATCATTTCCTTTCTCTTTCTGGTTAATCTGACAAGAGACCTATCCATTTTGTTTATCTTTTTAAAAAACCCAACTTTTTCACCATTTAATTGTGTATACGGTTCTTTTGTTAGCATTCCAGCTATTGCCAAAAATTTAAGATTTATTAGATGAAAACAAAAAATAATATCAAGTCATAATGCCAGAGATATAAATAATACTATGTTTATTTGTAAACCATATAAACTGACTTTTTCAAGAATATTAGTGTTAACCACTCAAAACTGAAGCTATAGTCCAATTTTCTTGTACTTAAATTATATTCAGTTGTGAGCCATACGTATGAATAAGTAGCATGCAATAATTTACCCCATAGCTGACTGACACCTCCTGGAAAACCCTACAATTTTGGCTGTACATATAATAAACAGTAGTTTGCTTTTCATGGAAGAAAATGTCTATATTGGAAACAACAGGAGCAAATCTCAAACTGAGAAGCAGTAAACACTTCATTAATGCAACCAGGGCAAATAATAATAATAATAATAACAATAATAATAATAATAATGCTGTGTCAGTTTTCTTTATTTCTTCCACATCAAATTTTGTGTCTTGAATTTTAACAGGTAGCTTTTTTCCCAACGGTATCAGGGAATAATTTGTCAATATTTTTAACTTTCTTCATGTTCTTCACACACCCCCTAATTTAATTCTCTACTCTCAGTTTTCCAGTGAGGTTGTATGACTATATATTAGGAAGTTTGTTAAAGACTCTTTGGAAATAGAATGTTCTAAGAAAATGTGTATATAATAGATCCACTAGCACATAAGGTTTAATTTCCAAATGCTCTCATAATCTATTCAAAATGTTGAATTTGAAACATTGGGAACCATGACTTACTTAAAAAAATACAGGTGTGCAAAATTATACTTGACATTCTATTGAACAGATGGCAATAGACACTAATCAATAATTTTTATCATAACATGAAAATTATAAATATTGAAGAATCATTAATAACATGAAGTCCAAATTTCTGAAGAGATTGATTATTTTTTGTGTGCATAGATCATAAATGAAATACCTGCCTTTGAGTATGGAGTCCAAACACCTAATTTCCAAGACTCTTAATAGGTAAACTTAAAGTTTCAATATGGACATGTTAATTACAGAACTAATGTTTCTATATGTGCATAATTATGAATATATACTCTTTCATTATACTAAATATAAAATGTTAAAAATAAAAACGCCATTAAGACCCATCTTATAATCAGTATCATGAAATACAATGTTATGAATAGAGTAAGGAAAAAAGGAAATAAATAGCTGTGAGGTATGAACTAACTTAGAGGACATATGATTTTACCATTCTCTTTAAAAATGTGTGCACTTCCATCTAGTAATGTTAATACACATTTATAGGACACAGATTCATCAGACAAATAAGACTTCAAGCTTGTTTCCTGTTTTCAGTTTGAGTCCCTTTTTACTATATCATGCTACTTGGATATCCTTGTTTGATCATTTGGCAAGATATTGTCAGTGATTAGGTGTTTAGCCATATGTATCATACAGATGCTATTTATACTTGGAAGTTAAGTTAAATTTTAATTGAATTTAGTGATGTAGAAAACATAACTGTGGTAGAAGAATGAAAGGCAGTTTCACGCTAACCCTACCACTGTCAGAATGCCTGCCTTTCTCCTCATTCTTGACTTCATACTTCTTGTAAAAACAAACAAACAAACAAACAAAAAATCTCAGCCTATATCGAAAGATGCTAACCAGAGATATTTTTCAAAATTGTAAGAAGCTAGACAAATGTTACCTTAACAATAATGATTTCTTTCTATAATGATTATATTGGCATTTCTAAGAACGTATAGAACTTAACATATGATAAAATAAGAGATAGAAGTCCTGGAAAGACAAAAAGAATGTGGAATAATGAGAGCAATCACTAATAATCTCTCTCTCTCTCTCTCTCTATATATATATATATGTAATATATATATATGTATATATGATTTTTATTTATACACATACATAAATTCTAAATTAAATTATGTGTAATTCTATAGTGAATTCCATAGCCATACATTTTTCATTAAATATTTTCATTCTCATTTTACAATATCCAATTTCCCTTCAGAATGGCCATTTTCAAGCACTTGTGGGTTAATATTGTCACTCCTTGGGGTCACATAAAATGATATTTCATATAAGTTAGACTTCTTTGGGCAGGGAGCCAAGTTTTTTATTCTATCCTAACTTAAGTGCCTTGAATTCCATTCTCCAAATGCTCATGAGGTATAAACTAATCACAAAGTGTGACTGCATCAAATGAAGTTAGCACTGGTGGACAGAAAATTACTTTCCAGCTCTTCCGTATGTTGTGGTGATTCTGCAATTATTCTGATAATCGAATTTTAAAGATATCTGTGGATATCTTATTTATTGACATTATTTTCTGTTGATAGTGGAGGTATTCACTCCACTCCCTTATTCCATATAGAATATAAAATTTTAAAATATGTGGCTTTCTAAATTTATAGTTAAACTCTAATAGAAATATTTTTTCCTTTTATATTTGATTGTGGTAATAGTTTTAACAATACATGCATATGTTAAAACATATCAAAATTAACATTTTCAGTGTGTGAACTTTATTTTATGTTTGTTGTGGCTCAATACATTAAAAAAATAGCCAATTGTAACCAAGTTAAATTAAGGTTCTCATGTTAGTGATTGTTGGAAAAATAACAAGAACATCAACAAAAATCCCGCAGACCATAACTCAATTTATTTGCCTCAACCTATATAGTTTCTTTTCATTCAGAGTGTTTTTGAAGATATAACATAAACTGGATTACCTTGAAGGTCTAAAAATACATCATTTATGGTGTCACAATCTTTATTTAAACTAAAAAGAAAGGGAAGATGCCTGTGTTTTCCTACTGATTTCTCCTAATCCTTAGATTTTGAGGAATATCCAGATCTACTCCATGGGTGAAGGCATGAGCACCACATTGGGAAGGCCTGCTCTGTAAATAAACTACATGAGGCCAATTGACTTTTCTACTGAAATGAACAAATTGCTTTTTTGTCCTTAGTGTTTGAAAGGATGAACACTAGGTGATTCTGTGGAACAGAACTTTGAGGCTCTGATAGTCAAGTTTAATATATTTGGGACTGGAAAGGAAACAGGTTCATTCTCTTTTTGATGTATGAACAAGTATTTCATGGAATTGTTTCCATGGAATTTCATAGAGACACATTTTTAAAAAGTACACATATAATATCTAAACACACAATAAACTAAATAATGATAAATTTTTAATAGCTATATTGATCTAGTGCTGTGCTATTCAGTATGGTCGCTTCTAGCCAGTAATATAACTATGTAAAATAAAATAAAATAATATAAAAAATTCACTTTCTCAGTTGCATAATGATTGTATGCAATTTATGGCTCCTGTATTGGAAAATATGGATTATAAGAATCTTTATTATTGGTGACTATAATATTGAAAATCACTCGGACATAGTATCCAGAGTTAAATTATCACAACTTTTTTTGTTACTTTGATATTGTGTCAAGAGAACATCTGAGACTGTTGTTTAGAAGAAAATACATATTAATTACTTCATCAAGTAAAATAGCAAAAGGCATAGAGGCTGTGTTTTCACCAGTATTCAAATGAAATTGATAGCAAAAGCCCAATGGGATTGTTTAAGATATTAACTACATTTTGTGAAAAATTGTTCAGAAGACAAAGCAAAATATGACAGTTGATTACACAAAGTGGCCATAAAGTTCATGTGCAATTGAAAATAGCATGCCATTTTAAATTACACATGAACTTTATGGCCACCCTGTACATGTGGGTATCCTTCCAATTGCCTAAAAATTCATGTATATTATACTATAAAATAATCTGTCTGTTACTTTTGAGTGCTATGATTAGTTATTAAGGGTCACATTAATTCAAATATCAATTGCAAGGGGGATAATCCATATTTCAGATAATATTTTTTAAAAAGGTCTATTAATTTTTATTTCTATTTAGAACAATAACGACTTTCACTTGTATTACCCTTAAAACAGTGTTTTTATAAAATAACAGTATTCATTCATCTCTCACACACCTGTGCCGAGCAATACAACTAAACTTTTCACTAACAAGTTGTTTTTAGATTTATTTAAATGATCTCTTTGAATAATAAAATGATCTCAAATAAAGGCAAGGGTTTTTTTTTTAATTTTTACAATTATTTTTCTTTCTTTTGTTTCTTTTGCTTTCAATCTGGTCAGATATTCTTCAAACAGCAAACTCCATAATGAGTATCCTACTATTCTTTCTATAGAGGTCATAACTAAAATAAGCATTTAATTCACTTTTCGTGAAGATGTTTTATTGAGTTACATCTATTTCTGTTGCGAGCATCCTGAAAGCTTTTATTATGAAAGACTGCTAAAGTTCACAAAATTCTCCTTTTACCTTTTCTGAGATAATAATGCTGTGCTTGTTTGTGTACCTTTTTACAGCTTGGCCTTAAGGGAGCCAAGATATTGGTTTCCTGTCATGGTTCCTGTTATCTCTTCCCCAAATAAGCTGAAGAGAAAGAAACTAAATGGATCAGCTGAGGTCTTCCTTGTCCTGGTAGATTGTGAGGAGAATTTTTGCATTCTAGGGTTTTTTAAGAACTGGAACTGAATGCAAAGAAAATTGTCAAATAACACCTTAAGGTGGCTAAGGGTCCTTCAGGTTTAAGTAATGAAGATTGATAATGGAAGTGAGGTGTGATTTAAGTGTAGAACTTTGAAGAAAAAATAAAGTATCTTATTATTAATGATTATATTGATGAACATTGAATTTATCTATTTTTGATATATGGGGGTGAATAAAATATATTATTAAAATTGCTTTTCCATTTTTCCTTCTACTTGTTTTTGATGTGTAAACTAAATAAAAATTTTCTATACCTTCATGCATGTGTGACATGCTCATATTTACATGTTTCTATAGCATCTTTTTTCATAATGTGTTTCTGTTGAATAACACTAGTATAGAGAGAGATGAAAGAATGAAATCTTAAAATATTTGACACATAAATGTGTGTGGAATGGGATGTATTCCCAGACCATTACTTAGTAAATATAAGATACATGTATAATAATAAAAGTGTGGTGTAAAGTGTTAAATACTTAGAAATTAATATTTTAGACTTCTATAATGGAAGAAATACTGATATAAATATACACACGTTTAATTATATCGATGCCTGGATATACTAATTCATTTGACTTGGTTTAATAGTTTCTTGTGATTAAAAAGTGCAGCTAGTCTTAACTTGAGGGGTGTATATATTTGTACATACATATTTTTGTATGTATACACATGTACTCACATACATATTCAGTACCTAAAGAAACTAAGTGTAAGAGAAAGGAAGGGACACAAAAGTGAGCCTCCCCATCCTATTTGTTTAAATAAATTTCTACATGGATTATTAAGAGAATGTTTCCAAGGGAGATAGGAGCCCTGATGAAGATCGTTTTTGGAAGTGACAATAACCATTTACTGCCAACACTGATTGCTTTATGACCTCCCACGAATACTCCCTCGAGGTTGTGACACAGTGGGAATGTTTTGTTGCCATTACATTTTCAAGAGGTGGCTCCTTCAGAAGGGATTGAGTGATGGGGGTGCCACAGTCAGAAACAGATTAATGTTGTTATTATGGAGGTGGTTTTGTTATTAAGGAAGTGGGTTCCTTTAGAAGGGCAAGTCCAACCTCTTCAGCCTCCTTATCTCTATTTCTTTGTCTTTCTCTCTCTTTTTCTTCCCCTCTCTGTCCTTCTTTAGACCACTGTCCCTTCCACCACATAGCATGATACCAGATGCTGGAGGCTTGATCATTGACTTTCCAGCGTCTAGAACTGCAAAATAAATTTCTGTCCATTATAAATTACCCAGTCTCAGGTAATCTGTTACAGCACCATAAAATGGATGAAACAGGTTAGCTGTCTGCCACATCTGTATACTCCAAAAAGACAGAAAAAGTGATAATAATGAATATATTCTCAAAGTAAAAATAATTATGCATAGTTCTTCATTTCATTTTCTTTTTTATAAAAAATTTGAGGCTTAATACACTTTTAAAATGTGTCTTGTTCAAAATATAGCTGTCATGGTTTTGTACTAGCCCTTAGAGATTAATTCTGAAATGAGAGTTTGAATACAAGAGTGCAGAAATGCAAGCTAATTCTATTTCTGACAAGAGACTATTATATATATATATATTTAAAGCCTCTTTGTGAGAAACATCTCATATATTTGATAAAATATGAAGCCATAATTTTAGATGTCTGGACATATAATTATATAATGTCAACATTTTCAGGCTCCAAACAATGGCAAAAAGTTGAGAAAGAATATCTAGAACAAAAACCTAGATCTTGCATATTTAATGGTGAGAAACTGTACTCTTTTACTTCTATAAAAAGAACAAAGAAAGATTACAAAAAAAGAGTTAACATCGCAGGCCTAACTTTGATTATTAGATAGGCCATCATACAACTTGGCCTTTAGCTACAGTTGAGAATTTACGTTTTTGAAGTTTTCCACTACTTTTAAACTGACAAACATGATTTACTGAGCCTAAATTGTTTGCATGAAAAATATAATTTATTCTGAACACCTCATCTCTTTACTTCTGCTAGTCTGGAACTTTGACATGAGCTAGACAGCAGATATGTACACAATCAGACCCCAGTAAAAAACCTGGGAATTTGAAAACTATTGGGTTTCCGGGTAAACACATGTAACTCATATTCTCATTGGTTAGTACTGGAGGAAATAGTGTGCCCACGTGATGCCTCTAAAAGGGCTCTCCGAAATTTTTACCTGCTTTCCTCTCTACATAACCCGTCGTGATGGCTAACTTTATGAGTCAACCTGATTGGATTAAGGGATGCCCAGTAGCTAGTAAAACATTATTTCTTCTGTCTATTAAGGAGTTTATAGAAGACGTTAGCATTTGAATCAGTTGATAGACTTCAGGACATTCTCTGATCAGTGTGGTTGGGTGTCATCTAATCCATTGAGCGCCCCTATAATTTGAAAGGTCAGAGGAAGGGAAAATTCTCTGTGTGCCCTCACACTCATCTACTTTTTCTATTTTTAGGAGAGGCAGGGTCTCACTCTGACTCAGACTGGTCTCGAGGCTCCTGAGCTCAAGTAATCCACCTGCCTCAACCTCCCAGAGTGGTAGGATTATAGGTGTGAGCTCCCCACCTCTTGTCTCTTTTTCTCTCTTCTTTATTTGAGAAAACCATATTATTCTGCCCTTTCAGGCCTTTCCTCTTCAGGACTTACCCCAGCACACCTCTCTCCCTTAGTGTCAGGCCTTTGCAATCAGCCTAAATTTCAACACTGGATTTTTTTCATTTTCCAGCTTAAAGAAGTCTTCATAGTCATGTGAGACAATTCTGTAAATCTCATTTATTTTCCTTTATCTATCTGTCATCTATCTATTCTATTGGTTTTATTTTTGGAAAAACTCTAATACACTCATGCACTTTCTCCCTCTGCAGATTTTTGTTCATATACTTTTGGTACCATAAATCAAAATCTTGAGTAATCTTGTATCTTGTGAGTATTCTTGGAGCATTATTGAAAGCAGAGGATGATCTTGATGATACCTGAAACACTAAAATGTCACCTCATAACTTTTTTTGACATAAGTCCTGTTTGAGGCAAAAAGATAGGAAAGGTCATAAAAGTATGTAAATGAGAAGGAAACAATAAAACTGACTTTGTTCAAAATGACATGATTGTTTATGTACACTATCACAAAAAACTGATTTAAAAAGTCTGTAACTAATAAATGAATAAAGCAAGATCACAGTATGTAGGCTTAATATGAAATTTAAAAGTTAATTGCTACTCTTGATACAAAGAATAAACAAATGGAATTTAAAAGGAAAAATAAATACCTTTAAAATAACAACAAAAATTAAATATTTAGGTATAAGTCTAGCAAAATACTTAGAAATAGAATCTTAGTTTATTCAGGCTGTTATAAAAAAGTACCATAACTCGAGTGGCCTGTAAACAACAGGAATGTATTTTTCAGAGTTCTAGATCCTGGAATTACTACATCAAAGTGATACCAGACAGGTGGGTCCCCAGCCAGCTCAGCTGATTGGGGCTGGAGGACCTGCCACCTCTGTCTTGGCTGTGTTGGTGGCAGCAGCCAGCAGAGGAACCAGCAGGCTAGAGCATAGGCAAGCGGGCAGGGTGGAGGGGTGGGGAGAGGAGCTTCCCTCCCCCAATGGAGGCTCTAGTAGCCAAAGGAACGGGACACAAGGGGGGAAGACATTGGTGATTCCTCCAGTGCATCCCTGATTGGTCCATTTCTAAAACCTGCTCCTGATTGGTCTGTTTTTAGGACCCAAAGCTCATTGGACAACTGCCCCTATATAAGCCCCTAAGCAGAGAGCCCAAACATAGACCTCTGCAGACCTCTGAGACAGAGAGAGCAGAAGAGCAAGAGCTGTAACACTTGTACTGCTGATCCTGCTCTGCAAGGAGGTTTGGCTCTTTGTAAGAGCTATAACACTTGTATTACCGCTGATCCTGCTCTGCAAGGAAGTTTGTCTCTTTGTGAGAGCTATAACACCTGTTGAATAAAACCTAACCTACTGCTGATTCTGTGGTCTGTCACTTCATTCTTTGAACTGCTGAGACCAAGAGCCTGGAAATCCAGTATCAAAAATCCGGAATCAAAAGCACCTGTAGTTTCAGCATATGGTCATAGACTGCTTCCTGGGTCACAGATTATACCTTCTCTTCTTACTGTGTACTCACACTGTGGAAGGTACAAGGCCTTCTTTTATGAGGGTTCTGGTCACATGCATGACAACTTTTCTTTCAAGAATTAATTACCTGTCCTAGGCCCCATGTCTTAACACTATCACATTGGCGATTAGGTGTTAATTATTAGTTTGAGAGGACATAAACATTCATACCATAGCAAGTTCCATAGCAACGCACATAATACAAATCTCGGATAAATGACATCAAAGAAGATCTAAATAAACAGAGAGGTATTCTATCTATGTTCATGGATTACGGTCAATGTATTTTAAGATTTCAGTTCTTATCAAATCAGTTATGAATTCAAAATAATACCCTCACAAGTTCAAGTAAACCATTTTATAGATACTTTAACACTGACTCTAAAGTTTATATAAAAAAGCAAGATGTGTATAATAGCAAACACTATATTGTAGAAGAAGAAATTTATAGAACTCACACTACCTGATTTCAAGAATTACTATGTAGGGACAATAATGAAGACAGAACGATTTGGTGAAACAATAGACAGAATGTAAAGCACAGAAATAGGCACCCAAAGATATAGGCAAGTAATTTTCAGTAAAGGCGATTCAATCTATAAAGGATTGTCTTTTCAACAAATGATGCTAGAACAATTGGTTGTCCATTTAAAAAAATAAAAGATAATTCTTGACACAGACTTAACACCCTTCTCAAAAATTTACCCAATTCACAGACTTAACTATAACATAAAAAGCTATAAAACATTTAGAAGATAATGAGATAAAATGTAGGTTACCAGGAGTTTGGTAATGCATTTTTATATAAACACCAAAAACACAGTCTATGACAAAAAATGCTGATACCTTAGAGTTTATCACTCTTAAAAACTTCTGCTCTGTGAATGACGTCTGTAAGAAATTAAAAGACAAAACATACATTTTCAAAATACATATGTGACAAAAACTAGTATCCAAAACATATCAAGACCTTTTAAAACTCAACAATAAGTAATAAGTCAATTATAAAAGTGGACATAAATCTGGACTGTAGGAGACACCAAGAGCCAGATAACGTCCAAGCAAGATGATCTGCAGCTGAGGCGTGGACCTAGGGCCATTTGTCCACAGGAGTTCCTTGTGGAAGAAGAGCCCGTGCCCTCAGCATGTAGTCATTGTTAATTACTCCTCTCATCTGTATCATTCCCTTTAAATAAAAGGCTGGTGTGGAGGTTGCTTGGGGCTGCCCGAAAGTAAGGGCTAGCCCGCCTTCTGCAAGCTTGTACTTCTAATCTGCCTCTGGCCTAGTTCCTTCCTGCGATAACCTAGACCAGGGCCATAGGAGCCCGATGGGTCACGACATTTTGGCGTAGTTGGCAGGATATAGCAGGACACAACAGGACACCAGGGACATGGACCAAAAGAGACAACACCCAGATGTGGGTGAGGCCTGAGGCAGACAGTGGAAGGAAGTCCAAAGGGAAATGCTGCTCAGGGAAATTGGGACCTTTGGCCAATTTAGAAATTAAGAAATCAGGCTCAGAATAAGTAAGGTGTCTGATAAAATAAGCAAAGACATGGGTAACTTTCTGTCTGGGAAGTTGCAGGAAGTAGAAACTGAGGAAGAAAGCGATGTTCAATCGTTATCTGAAAGCGAGGATAGTAAGGTTCAGTGGGAACCTGGACCTGAGAAAAACTGGGAAGCGAGAACATGTGATATGAATGAGCAAGTAATCACTGCTATGACCATGATGGCTGAGCAAATTAAACAATTGGGAGATCAGATAAATAGTCTCACTGTCAGAAATGCTACCTCAGAGCACCCCGTTTTGCCCTCAGCACCTCCCTATGTAAACGAACCACCTGTGACTTCTGTTATGCAGGCTGTATTAGAAGGGCGGAATACTGGTGACTTTGAGGGGAAAACACTTTGGGGCTTTTTCCGGTTACGGTCACTGATACTCCTCCTGATCCACAACACCCTCAAGGGGGCCAGCGTTTTGACCACCATATGATCACCTTTTCAGTTCTTAAAGATTTGAAACAGGCCGTAGCACAGAATGGTATGCAGTCCCCATTTCCAGAGGTCTGTTACAGGGGCTTGCACAGGAACAGGGGCTCATTCCCTATGACTGGGATATGATAGCCAGAACTGTTCTTGAATCTGGACAGTATTTATAGTTTAAAACCTGTGGAAGGATGAGGCTGACCTAATAAGTC
>CAUYQV010050135.1:0-11236 GCA_963574575.1 Galagoides demidoff | reverse complement strand
CCTGAATAGTTAAATGGAGAACATTGTAAGCACAGGTCCACCATATACACGCACATATTCACACATAGCTATACACACATAAGACTCAAAGGAAAAATAATGTCTATATAAATCTTAAGATGTTGTGGATGTCAAAAATGGCAATAAAAGACCAACAAAAATGCAGAAAGTGTTTAAAACAAAATAACAAATGCATAGGCTTATGTTCTAACAATAAAAGAAGTTTAATCAAATGATTAAAAATAGCAAGTTCAAGATACATAAATATTCACAGGTTTTAACTATAAAAACCACAAAAAATAAAAATAATTTTAATTAATTTTCTTGGTTTTTTTTTCTTTCTTTTTTTTTTTTTTTTTTTTTTTCAGTTTTTGGCTAGGGCTGGGTTTGAAAACCTCCCACCACTGACATATGGGGCAGATGCCCTACTCCTTTGAGCCACAGGCACTGCCCAAAATAATTTTAATTTTGGGCGGCTCCTGTGGCTCAGTGAGTAGGGTGCTGGCCCCATATACTGAGGGTGGCGGGTTCAAATTCAGCCCTGGGCCAAACTGCAACAAAAAGATAGCTGGGCACCTGTAGTCCCAGCTACTCAAGAGGCTGAGGCAAGAGAATAGCCTAAAGTTGGAGGTTGCTGTGAGATATGATTCCATGGTACTCTACTGAGGACAATGGACTGAGGCTCTGTCTCTAAAAAAAGAAAAGATTTAATTTTTAAGATTAAATGAAAAATTTAGTGCTTGCTTCAGCAGCACATACACTAAAATTGAGACAATTCAGAGAAGATTAGCATGGCCCCTGCATAAGGATGACATGCAAATTGGTGAAGCATTCCATATTTTTAAAAAAGCATTTAAAAAAAGGATGAAAATTTAAATTAAATTAAAAATTAAAATTACCAATACAATCTTTTCCTACCACAATCATAATATTTAAAGATGAAATTCAAATGAAATTACCAAGGAATTTACTTTTATCAAATATATAATGTCTTATTAGCAAACATATAGTGACATGACCCAACTTGGTTTTTGTTTTTGGAAAAACATATGAGTATAGCTGCTGAGAGAAGAGTAAACTGAAGACATGACTGGTGTCAGAAAGCTCAGCTGGTTACAGTAGGCTTGAAAGGTGGTGAGACCAGAAAGACAAGTTGACAGATTCCAGACACATGTTAAAGGTCCATACACTAGAACTTAAATGTGAATAATAGGCGTGAGAATGGGGGAGAGAGCTAGAATGCCTTTTATATTTTTAGTTTCTGGCTGGTATTGTTATCTTCTGCTGTTGAGAACAGTAAGACACAACCAGATTGATTTTTAATCAAACAGAAAATAAATAACAATAATAATAATTATTTAAAGATTTTGCTTGCCTACTTTATCTGTTTACACTGAACATCATTTCTAGAAATACTAGTCACTTATTTGTGTTACACATATTTCAAAATTAGTGCACAAATCTTTTCATGTAAGGAGACTAGAATGAATTTTGAGGTCAAATAGATCATGACACTACTTTCTTATCACAGGGTAATAAAAAGTGGACAAAAGATATGAACAGAAGTTTCTCAAAAGAAAACAGACAAGAGTCCAACAAACACGAAAAAATACCCAACATTACTAATTAGCAAAGAAATGAAAATAAAAACTACAATGAAATACCACCTTATCCTTGTCAGAATGTCAACTATTAAAACATTTAAAACAACCAATAGAAGCTGTTATGGAAGCTTGAGTTATGGAAGAAGAGAAAATGGAACACTTACTCAGAGCTGGTTGTGCTGCAAATTAGCATAGCCTGGATTGAAAACAGTATGAAATGTAGACCCACCAGTCAATTCAACAATCTCACTGCTGGGTATCTACCCAAAGGAAATGAAGTTACTTTATCAAAAAGACACTTGTATTCAAATGTTTATTACAGCACAATTCACAACAATATGAAACCAAGTTAAGGACTCATCAATGCTCATGTGAGATTACTAAAACTCTTTCAAAGAAGACAATAATAATTGATGAGTTAGTACACTGGAGAAATTTAAGTCAGGACTAGAACCCAGAGTAGTTAGGAAAGTTGAACAACGATTAGGTGTACTTTACAATAATGAGGTAGATAGCACCTACATACTGAAAATAAACTTCCCAATCTTGGTGGCCTAATTATCCTCTCCCTTCTATTATTGTTAAGTACTCACTAAAATAATTACCTATTTACTTCAAAATTTATGGCATGGCAACTGGTTCATTTTATAAAGTTTCATTTTGGTTGAATTATTGTCTTTAGATATCCAGACATTAATCACCTAACTACACAACTTTAAGAATTTAATTTTTAGAACTAATGGTGAAAATTAATTGGATTCTCCAAAACGTCTAATAAATAAAAAGTCTACTATAATTGATATTCTATTTCATGAGTACCACACATTTATAAACCACATAAAATTACAAGTATAATTATAAGAAACTGTGGGCAATACCTCTCTTATCTTGGTATTAGTAATCGCAATGAAGCATGGTTATTTTTTCACAGAGAGATTTAAAATGTGAATATATGGTAATATTAATTTTATCTCATGTAGATCTATTTGTTTTCTGTGTCTTTCTGATCATCCAGTGTTGAATTCTCTTCACAGATTTATATTTATGTTGCAAAATTCATATTTAATTTTTAAAGATAACGTAAGTTTTAAAACTTGTTTTCTTTTCATAGGAGACTGAAAAGCTGAAAATATTCTGCTGTAATGGAGACTAGAGTTCTATTCACCATCTCAGTTTTTAATTAGATATAAAACTTTACATTTCTTTCTGGGCCTCAGTTCTTACATTTGAATTAGGGCCCATCCATTTCTGATATTTTCTGTATGTCTCTAATACTGTTTTACAGAAGATTTCCATAGCTACAGAAGATTCTTATTGCTTTTTGGGTTTTTGTTTTGTTTTCCTTTTTATTCAAGACTAAATCTATACAGAAATAAGGAGATTGAGCTAATTGTGTGATAATTAAGTTTCTGGGCTATATGTACCTTCCCTTTGGACTGAAAAAAATTTAAAATTCCATTTTCAAAGTTTTTTTGTTTTTGTTTTTGTGAGACAAGAGTCTCACCTTGTTGCCCTCCATAGAGTATGGTGGCATCACAGCTCACAGCAATCTCAAACTCTTGGACTTACATGATTCTCTTGCCTCAACCTCCCAAGTAGCTAGGACTATAGGTGCCTGCAACAACACTAGGCTATTTTTTGGTTGCAGTTGTCATTGTTGTTTAGTAGGCCTAGGCCAGGCTCAAACCCACCAGCCTTAGTGTATGTGGCCGGCACCCTATTCACTGAGCTATGGGCGCTGAGCCTCCATTTTGAAAGTTACGTGACTTCAGTTTAAAACGTTAAATCTGCCTCCATATAAATAAAAATCAGTTATTGACACTCCAGGGGGGAAAAAAATCCAAGGCCAGTGTATGTACAAAGAAGATGACAAAAGAGATCTTCAGTAGCAAAAAACAAAGCCTGGAGAATTTATTTAAGAATTTAACCCTTCACCCGACACAAATATAAAAGAGGGTCCTTATCTAACAAAAGCAATCAATGTAACCTGCTTCTGTGTACCTTCAATGAATCCCCAACAGTAAAAAAAAAAAAAAAAAAAAAATTAACAAACTGTTAAAAAAGAAGTTCAAAATTCAACCCTTCATCTATTCTGTTGTTAGATCATTTTTAACAGATTAGGTTAAGTTAGGTGCTGATACAGTAATCTTATGAAATAAACTCTAAGGAGTAATGAAAATCGTGAAAGGATAATTGTATCTAATCTCAAATGCAAAATAAATGAAACAAAAAAATCCCATGAAACTTAAAGCCAAATTCACAAGAAAAATTAATAAGTGGGTAGGAGAGATACATGAGATAGTTTCTCTCTTAGACAAAACTGTGGGGCATAGCTAAAATATAGCCACCCAAATATTAAATACTTGAATAAATAATTTGAAAAGTTAACATGACTGTAGACCTACCTCTGCTAAATATACACACTCAGACATTTGTTCAAGGTAGTCTGTTTCTACTCTCAGTATGGCATTTATTCTTTTATCTTTACTTATGTTTTTATCTCTTATACTTTCATTGTCTAATGATCTCTATTTGCTCCACTCGGTGATCCATTTTTCCCTTGTTATCTCTGTGCCAGACAGCATCATGTCTCTAAGTTGGCAGTGCCGTGTAAGTGGCACTTCATTGGTTGTCTAGTCCTACTCTTATCTCTCAACCTCCTGGAGGTGGCACCTTTCCCCCACTTTTTTGGTAGCCACTATTTCAACTTTTACTCCTGGGTTCTGCTTTCCCAACCTCACTTCTGTTGCTACCTGGTCTTCTAAATCCTTTTAGGTGAATTGGCCACTTTGACCTGGTCAAATGCTAATTATTTTTATGATCGAAATATTGGCCAGGCTCCTGCTTCATGGAGTCAATTCCATTGAGAAAATTTTACAAACATTCCCAGGGCTGAATCTAGGAAAATTACATGTGATGAAACCCTCATTAACCTCTAAGAGATTTTTCCTCATTGTGTTAATGCCAGGCCTTACATACAAACATCTGCCCTTGGCTTCCTCATATGTCTGGATATATTACTATTCCTCTGTTTCTGTATCATTCTCTTTCTTCCCCATCAGCAATCCCTGGACATCATTTGCCATCTTTACTCAGAAAAGTTATCTTAGTCTTTCAATTTCCTGACTCTCATCACCATTCCCCCAGATGACCTAGGGTGCAATATGATTAGGGGGAGAATAAGGGCTGGGGATTCAGTGGGAGTATGTATTTTTTTTTTATTTCATTTATAAAGGCTCTTTAGGGAGATGACAAAAATATGTGTATGTTGTATTAGCATAAAAATAGATGTGTAGACCGGAGCAAGATGGCAGCTACAGACAACTTATTAGTGACTTGTTGTGAGTCAGGGGAGAGAGGACTCCAGCCACCTCTGGCTGGGGGGGGATCCTCCCCAAAAATATCACACTGGGGGCACAGTGAAGCAGTAGGTCCCCAAGGACCCAACTGGGAGGTAAGAAGCTAAGGAAGACTAGCACAGAAGGCAAGTGCCCGGGTGCAAGGAGAGGATGGCCAGTCATCCCTGGGAGAACTAGAGAAGGAAAGCCTATCCTGCAGTTTTTTTTCTTCTTGGCCTAGGCTGCTTGGCTTATTGAAGCTGCCTTGGAAGGGTGTAAGTGAGCAAGTAAACTCAATCAGTGCCCTGCGATGTTGTGACCAGCTTCCCACCACCCCATTTCCCTCTTCCGCCCGCCCCCCCCACAGGCTCCCCACCGGGAACAGGGCAAGACCCACCAACCCCCCGCGGGGCCCGGAACAAACTTACCAGCCACGTTCCCAGGCTTCTTCCCCCTAGGGTTGCCAAGAACAAGCTTCAGAACGAGGAAGAAAAGTCCCAAGGTTCACAAAACCCCCAAGTTCTCAGTAGATGAACAATGGTGGAAAACTCACAGAAACTTGATTAATTACTATTGTATAACTGTAACCATCATGATATGAGATGTATCCATTGTCAACTGAAGCTGTATTATTGTTACGTTACTGTAACCATTGCTGTATCCATGACTACCCGAGCTGTAACCCCCCTTAACCAGCCATGTTTCACTTTTATAATATGCTTGCATTGCACAAAACCCATAAAAGGCAACTCACACCCCTAACCAGGCTGCTCCTGCCACCCAGTGCAGCAGTCCCTACAGCAGGTAAAATAAATTACCAATTAATGACATCTAAGTGGGGGGTCTGAC
The DNA here is from genome assembly GCA_963574575.1 of Galagoides demidoff. Lineage (NCBI taxonomy): Eukaryota > Metazoa > Chordata > Mammalia > Primates > Galagidae > Galagoides > Galagoides demidoff. Next base: position 5,445 of record CAUYQV010050135.1, on the reverse strand, counting down.
TCTATCTTTTCAGGTCAAAGGGGGTACCAGAGCAGCAGGATTGAATTACCAGGTGGAATGGAGTTCCCATTGGCTTGGCAACTAGCAGGGTACTGCCATTGTAAGAAAGCCATTGTGGAAATACAGTCTACAGGGTCCTAGTGCATGGCCAGCTCTGTGTACCTGCTGAGCTTCGGCAGCCAAACTCGGAGTTAGTTTGTTAGAACAGCTCCTGCAGCCCCTAGAAAGCCACTTTGCTGTCAGGGGGTGCTGAGTGGAAAGTCAAGATGAACCTCCTAAGAAATCTGGCAAGAGCTTCAGGATCCCAATCTCCTGGAGAATACATGCTAGTGAAAACACCAAGTCTTGAGTAAGGGCAAATAAATCAGGAGGACAGGACCAGGTCTCCTAAGCCACTAGGTAGTGGCTCCCAGGCTCCATCTTACACAACAAAACCAGCCTGTATGTTTTCTGTCTCCTAACACCGCACCACCACTTGGTGTTCAGGGAAAATATTCCTATACATATATATGTATTTTTTTTCTTCTTTATCTTTTTTTTTCCCAAGTTCTTTCTTAGTCCATTTTTGTTGTTATTGTTGTTTTTTTGTTTAGTTTGGTTGTATTTTTATTTTTTAATTTTTACTTTCTTTAAGAGCAAGAGCTCCTCCATTTCTGCTATCGTTTTTCAGTCCTTTTTATTCTTTCTTTTTAACTGCTCTCTTTTTTTCTCCTCTAACAGAGATTTTTCTACAATCCTCACCTTTACCACATAAAACAACATCCTTTTCTTCTTCATCTTATATAATTTTATTTTTAATTTGTTATTATTATTTTTTCTTTCCTCTGATCTGCTTTATTCTACTTCATTTTGTATTCTATTTCTGAGACAGGGCCTCCCTCTGAGGTCTGGGATGGGGACATTGGTCTGGCTCAAAAACACCTTGAGCTCATGGTCTAGAGTGTTCTTCTAGCTTTGGCCTTTGGAAAGATGGCATTGGTAGGTCCCTAAAGGGCGCACGTGAGAATACCTTAGGGAAGAGTCATAGCTTGAGGTGCTTGAATTACTAGTAATAATGATTTTATAAGCTACGAACCAATGTTCAATTATTATTTGCAAGTTGGTTAGGAATTAAACTAGGAATAGGATTGCAGAGAACGGACAAAAGGAAAACAGAAAGAGGAGAAAGGTTGATTCAGGAAATTCCTAGTTTTCAGTGCAGGACCTCCCACTTTAAAATTCTAAATTTGTCTTGCTAGAAATTTCCCATTCCCTCCAACCCCTCCCCCACCCCCTTCCACCAGCACTCTGCCCAGGGCTGCAAGCTTCTGCTCAGGTTTTCTGGCAGGAAGAGGCTGTTCACACTGGGAGAGTGCTTTTGCAAAGTTAAGGAATGTTTAAACGGTGTTGAACACAGAAAGAATTGCTCTGGATCACATAGGAGATGAAATCTCTCTTTTCTTCTGTCATCTGAGTTTGGGCAGAGGTGTCTATTTTTGTGTGGACCCAAGGATTTCAGAGTATTAAAAAAATCACATTTGTGCTTTGCACGTGTGGTCTTACTCAAGTATTTCCCTGATGTCCTCCTCCTAAGCTATTTCGCTCTCCAGACTCTGTTCCTGTTAGATCATAAATACCCTAAAACAATAAAAGTAACAAATAAAATCTATGTAGTTAGTTAAAGAATTAGTTTAGTTAAAGAAATGCAAGTGCAGCAGGAACCGTGACAGGATTGTCTGCCCTGCCTTCCTGAGATTTATGATTGAAACACTGATGTATTAAATAAATACAGAGCCAGCCTGATATTTGGAGCGGCATACTGGAAGCCTCACAAAGAAGGGTGTGCCACCTCCTAAATCCCTCACTGCTCTTAAAAACTTTGTCTACTGCCTGTCTATTATTTCCTACATTTTCCTATAATTCCAACAGCCCTTCTGCCCCACCAGCCACTGGAAGAAAATCCATAGTGTGTTGGGGCTTGTTCCTGACAGGTCCACACTGTCACATACTGCTGATTTTTTCCTATATTTACCGGAGGTGGGGTCTTACTTTTGTCTAGGCTGGAAAGGAGCTCCTGACATCAAAGGACCCACTCAGCCTGGCACCTACAGGGTGGGAATTGCATGAGTGGGACAAAGTGCCCTGCTGGATACCACCATTTCCCCTGTCTCTCTCTGTCTCCAATTCTGCGTTTCTTCTTTTATTTTTTCAACTTTTTCCTACTCTCCCTTTTATTTATTTATTTTTTCTTTATATTGTTCTTTACATTGTTGCTTTATATTGTTACCCTTCTCTTTTTTCCTAGTCTTATACTAAAAGCCACTTCAACACATAAAGTACAGAAACAAGGTAATAAAAGTAATAAAAACAAAGCTGTAGGTATCACTCTACCAGACTTCAGGTTAATAAGCCCACCGTGATCAAAACAGCATGGCATTGGCACAACAATAGAGACAGACACACGGAACATAATAGGAAATCAAGAGACGAGGCTGGTTCCCTATTTGATAAACCAAACAAAAGCATACACTGGGGAAAGGAATCTGTACTCAACAAATGGTGCTGGGAAAACTGGATAGCCACATGTAAGAGACTAAAACTGGATTCTCACAATTCACCACTTACTAAAATTGACTCAAGATGGATAAAGACTTAAATTTAAGACATGCAATAATAAAAATCTTAGAAGGAAGTGTTGGAAAACTATTGATGATGTTGGACTGGGGAAAGATTTTGCAGAAGACATCAGTGGCAACAGCAGCAAGGAATATATAGAAAGAGGGTTTAAACTGAAAAGCTCTGAACAGCTAAGGACACAAAAAATTAACAGAAATAGATAACCTTCAGAATGGGAAAAGATATCTGCATATTATGAATCTGACAAAGGGTTGCTAACTAGAATCTACTGAGAACTCAAATAATCACCATAAAAGGAGCAAATAATTCCATCTATCACTGGGCAAGAGAAATGATCAGAATCTTCTCTGAAAAAGACAGATGGTTGCCCACAAACCTAGGAAGACATATTTGTCATCCCTAATTATCAGAGAAATGCAAATTAAAACTACCCCGAGATATCACCTAATCCTAGGAGAATGGCCCACATCTCAAAGTCTCAAAGCTGCGGATGTGGAAAGAAGGAACACCTTACGCTGTAGATGGGGCTGCAAACTAATACTGCCTCTTTGGAAAGAAGGATGGAAAATTCTCCAAGAATTCAAATTAGACCTACCTCTTGATCCCACAATCCCATTACTAAACATCTACTCAGAAGAAAAAAAAAATCATTTTATCATAAAGACATTTGCACTAGATTGTTTATCCCAGTGCAGTTTCCAATTTCCAAGATGTGGAGACAACCTAAATACCCATCAACCCAACAATGGAGGAACAAGCTGTGGTATACAGATACCACGAAATACTATTCAGCCATTCAAAAAGATGGCGACTTTACATCCTTTCTATGATCCTGGATAGAGTTGAAACATATTCTTCTTAGTAAAATATCACAAGAGTGGAAAAGCTAGTATCCAATGTACTCAATACTAATATGAAACCATAGATGATCTAATACGTGCGCACGTAAAATAAAAACTAAATTCAATTCAAGTTTGGAGAAGGGAGGAGAGAGCGGGGAGAAGGAGAAGGGAGGGGGAGGGTGTGCTCCCACTGAATGGGCTAATGTAAGGGTGTATGGCACACCTCTTGGGTGTGGGACTCTGCTACAAGAGGGACTCTACCTAACAAGTGCAAACATTGTAATTTAGTTGTTTTTACCCTCACATTAACCTGGAATGAATAAATAAACAAATATTTTTTTTTAAAAATAGATGTGAAAATGTAGGCAAATGGCAAAATAGAGTAATGTTAATTTCCGTTTTGTGATTTATATACATAAAATCATGTAATAAAATTGTATTCACCCATATCTTTGTGAGATGCACATGTATCTGTGTGTAGATGAGCCAGTGATTAATTTTACTTACTTAAGTAATGAGTAATCATTAAGCCAATGATTAATTGTACTTACTTAAAACAGAAGTACATAGCTCCCTTTTGTAAATTCTACAGAGATATCACAAAATAAGAGCTTTTTGCTTATAAATGATACACACCTATGAAACACCATATAAATTCTTAACAGTTGGGGAAGCACTCCTTACGGGATAAAGCCCAAACCTAGTGGTAAGGATGTGAGACCGTTCATAACCTCACCTCTTACCTTGATTGCTTTATTTGCTTTAATACTTGTTTTTTTTTTCCTCTTGCTGCCAACACTGCTTTTTATTATTCATGCCCTGTGTATGTTGATATGCTTTATAGATGCTACTGTAATTCACTACATTTATATTTCTCCAACTCACTAGACTGGACCATGATATTAATGGCCAGGACTTTATCTTATTAATTTTTATATCCTTAAGATCTAGCACATAGTAAGAGCTAACATTTTTAAATGTGAGAAACATACTCCTGTGACTTACTCTGCACCCCTTAAAATGCATCTTGTAACAATACACTTGCAAAAAATGCACACTGCTATGTGTATCTCTTAAATCTTTCACTCTTGTTTTATAATCTTCAATAATGTTATCTTGCAACCAGTAAGAAAGTGAGAGAAATGCTTAACTAGGGCTCTAGTAAATCATAATGTTCAAAATGCCTACGTTACAGTGCTTTATAAATTGCTAAGGATAAGCTTGAATGTGATTCTTATTTAGACTGAGATTACAAGCTTAGTACCAAATGAATACCAGTAGAAAATAAAAAGGTATAAACAGTAATGTGTTTACTGCTACACTTTTCAAGGTAATCATGTGTAAAGACCATAATCAATTTCCCAGGGAGGAATTTCCTGAAATGCCATAAAAAAAGGTGCTTTTCGGCAGGACATTTTTCATCACTCTATTTCCTTCTACACAGGGATATTATAACCTTATATTGTTGCCTTTGCTGGGGGAATATCTCAGTTAGCGATATAGTGTTAGGTTTCTGTTGCTTCTATAACAAATTAGCATGAAATTAAGTAGTTAAACAAAATATAATTTTATTGTCTTACAGTTTTGCTGGTCAGAAATGTGACATGAGTTTTACTGAGTGATATTAAAATACCAGAAGACTTGAGTTTAATTTTGAATGTTTTAAGAAAAAGTCTAGTTGTTTTCTGGGGGATATCTGCATTCCTGGACTAGTGAGCCACGTTCTTCACTTCAAACCAGCAACAATTGCTTCTCTCAGATCATGACCAATTGTTTTTTTTTTTTTTTTTTTGAGACGGAGCCTCAAGCTATCCCCCTGGGTAGAGTTCCATGGCATCACAGCTCATAGCAACCTCCAACTCCTGGGCTCAAGTGAGTCTCCTCCCTCCGCCTCCCAAGTAGCTGGGACCACAGGCGCCCACCACAACGCCTGGCCATTTTTTGGTTGCAGCCATCATTGTTGTTTGGCGGGCCTGGGCTGGGGATT